>RJWM01010220.1:0-64600 GCA_004363535.1 Dasyprocta punctata
CTCTTTAGTTTTTTGTTTCTTTTATGTATGATCATACTTTTATGCTTTATTGGTTTCACTCTGAACTATTTCGCTTGGTTATATTAGATCTGATGTTATGGGTAGTTAATTCAATGATAACAAGAGGTATTCTAAGGGGAAAAGAAGGAAGGAAGAGAAAAGGAAAAAGACATAAATTTATAAATATTCATAAATAAGACAGTTAAAAAAAACCATATTGCTAAATACAATAGCTATTGAAAAAGAAAAGTTAATATACCTGAATTGATGAATCTTACATGTCTATATCTGTCAATAACCCCAACCCCTAGGAAGGTAACGATATGCAATATTGTAACTACTGCCAAACTTCAACCACCTCAGTGTGTAAATGTACAATGTTATCATATCAGATCTGTTGTTGTTGTTTGTCTGTCTTTTTTGACTTTTATTTCTAGCTTCTGTATCTATTTTCTCTTAAATAAAAAAAAAGCAGAACAGATTCTATAGTACAATGAAATAAGTATGCTTAATAAGAGTTTTCAAAACTTGGGATCACATAAGGAAAAAATAATGTTTAATGTTTTAAAAAGTTATGCCATACTAAATTTTTGTAATTTCCAGATATTTTAAGAGAAAAGAGAGCATTATTATCCTCAGAAAACATTTTAAAGAACCAGCAATATTCCCAGGAAGAGTCATAAAAAAATCATAATCATTCTTTATCAGCCCATTCAGTCTCATATGATTAATTCTTATTCTGCTTGAATTTTTGTTAGTGGTTTTATGAACATATCGGTATCTCCATTAATTCTGAAAATCTCTACTCAGTTCAGTGGTATTATTTTAAAGTTATTCAAGTAATGTCATGTGAAGTATCTGTCATAATCTTTTCCGTGGGTCTCTGAAATAGTCTCCTTTGTTGAAAATAAAATGCTTTGATTTGTGCCTGATTGCAAGAGCTTTCAGGAAATCCTTACTGTAGCCATTTTAAGCATTTTGCTATTCATAATGAGTTATTGTTTCACTTTGGTGATTTGGCCATGCTTTGGCCCACAGAGTTGAAAGTATTGAAACCTCCCTGACCTTTTATGGGGTAGTAGTTCATGCTCACTGAGGAAGCTGGAGAGGCAACCCATCTCAAAACGAGTAAATAAAAAATATCATAATTTTAAAAGATCACATCAACACATCAACCTTTTGATTACATTTACATTAGTAGGTTATACCTGTGTAAATATAGTTTAGGAAGTGTTAAATCTCTTCTCATCGAACAAACTTTCCCACCCCTTGAAATTTAGCACATTAAATAAACCTAATATGTATTTTTTTTCTTTAACAAGATGAGAGAATGAGTCCTTTAGGATTTTCTAGGGACTTTCTCAGAAAAATCTAAGTCTGTTAGAGATCAAGAAGATTTCATTTAGAATTTGATTTTAGGAAGCTGTCTAAAATGTGGAAAGGTTTGAGTACCTGATTAAATAGGCTCACAAATAACTATGAAAAAATATCTATTCATTCAATCAAAATAACAACAGAGATTTTAAAAGTGAATATAAAAGGTGCATGTTTGTAAACATGGAGAAAGAGCTAAACTCTGTAAACATCAAGAAGGCTCAGTTATCTTAGATGACAAAATACAATAAAGGTGGCAGAAAACACAGGAAATTTTTAAGACAACAAGTTGATGGTTCCTAGGTGAATTATTCAAAACAAAAAAGAAAAAGAAAAACATGTTAATTCTCTTATGAAAAGCAAACCAATCATCTCAGGAAACTGTCCTTTTAGCAAAAACAAACAAACAAACAAAAAAACCCCAACTCTGTTTACATCAGTTTATTGTTGCTATTAAAACTAAACTATATCTATCTTGACTACATGACGTAAATCATTCTTTTGCCTCTCTTTCTCTTGCTCTGGCCTTTTCAGTCTCTTTTTTCTAACGGACCCTTTACAATCTTCAAAATCCATTCAGATATTTGTCCTTCACATACCATTTTTTTCTTTCTGGACAATCTTTAAACACTCCCTAAGCAACTACTTTAGGACATGCTGGCCATCTTTTCTTAACAAAAATATATCCTATATTCCTTAATACCTTGCATAGAAAGTCCCCCTCTCTTAGTATATATGCACATACATATACATGAGAGGGAGAGAGAGAGAGAGAGAGAGAGAGAAAGAGAGAGAGAGAGAGCGCGAGAGATTAGAGAGTTCTTAATCCTTACTAAGCCTACTTTCCAGAGACAATGGTGAAATAATTGAAAATCATAAAACAGCTTTGCATTATAGAACAGCATTTTTGTGAACATACAATTCCATAATTGCTGGAGACATGTTTCTTTATAGTGTAATGCCTCAATGTTTACCAGTAGGTCCAAATATCCTTAGTTTCTCTGTAAAAATAAGAAGCCAAAAATATATAAATTTATGTTTAGTAGTATTTCAATACTTTATCTCTTTTCAAAATGATGTAGATATTCAGTTACTAGCTCATTTAATTTAGTATAACTTTAACATTTCAAGTTACTAATAAAGATTATGGAAACTAATTCTAAACATATATACTATAAAACACAATTGTTAATGAAACAGTCTTTCAAAAATGACTAAGTGAAATATGTGAGTCTTATAACCTTAAACATCTCATAGATATAAACTTACTTGATGCATAAACTCAAATAAAATAAAATTGTATAGCTGCATTATATTTATTGCTGACAACTTTATGCAGGCTCCTATTTTTATATGTAAAAAAATTTCCCTAAGCCACACGAACTTGAAAAAAAATTGGATTGGTTTTCATATTTTTGAGAGCGTTGTTTACTTAACTTGGACATGTATGTTGTTTTGCTGATATACATATTTGGTTGGAGGGAAGAAAAGCATCATTTATGTTTGAAGTCTGCTGGTTTTGTAGACAAATATTGAGAGCTAGTTGTGAAGAGTATTCAGAGGCTTCTAAGGAAAGTTGGGGTCTGGGATAATGGTCCGAATTACTGTCCAAACTTTTTTAACTTTTGCTTTTTAATTATGGGATATTGCTTCTTCTACTGGTCCTGGTTTCTAACAGCCTCTGAACGTGCCATGAAATGAAGAAGGAAAACTTTGTGTTGGGAAGATAACGTGAGTGGCATTTCAACTATTCGTGGAGTCCTATTTCCATTTTTGCCAAGACTTGATTTTTGAGGCAAGAACTATTGATTTTATCATGAAGAAATCAACCAATAACATATACTGGAGGAGCTGTAAGGGAAAAGGAATGCTTCTCCACTATTGGTGGGAGTGTAGACTGGCGCAAGCATTGTGGAAACCAGTGTGAAGATTCCTCAAAAAACTAGGATTAGAGGTCCCATTGCACCAGCTGTTCCCCTTCTGGATATCTTCACAGAAAAGTTAAAAACATCACAATTCCATTATGAATAGGGACAGTTATTATTGGTTTCCACCACAAAACCAAAGCATCCTTTGCTCACTGCCTACCACAGCGATGTATGTGTATCCATGTTTATAGCTGCAAAATTTGTAATAGTAGATTCTGGAAACAACCTGAATTCCCATCAACCAAGGAATGGATAAAAATGTTGTGGTATTTTTATACAATGGTGTACTATTCAGTGGTAAAGGAGAATAAACTTGAGAGTTTTATAAGTAAATGGATACAATTTGAGACCATACTCATAAGTAAATAAATCAGCCTCACATGTGTAAACATCATGTCATTTCCCAGGTGTGAGAGACTGAAAGAGTAAGTTCTAAAATGTACAATAAACATTGTGAAATGGAAAGAAATTGTTCAAAAGGAGAAAGGAACTAGGATGGGTGAAAGGGAAAAGGGAAAAAAATGCAAGGTAGTTATACTATTAGTGTCTCTTAGTTCACTAAGAAGGAAGATTCGTGCTAATATCAATTGGAGAAACTTCCATGCCTATATCTTGTACCCTGAGCAACTACTTTAAAGATAACAACATGTAATGTATTGTTATTCTCCGATGATTTTGTTATGAAATTTTGTTTTACCTTTTTGCCATAAAAGTAAAACTAATCCTTGATTTTAAATCCTTTTTTTTTCTTATTTTCATGTAAGCCATTTTCAGAGAATTGAGTGGTGACCTCAATGATAACACTGACCTTCCAATTCCATTTTAAAATCTGCTTATTTCTTTACACCTGGAAGATTCCCAACTAAGATGAAAATCAAAAGATTCATATTGCGTTAATTATTTTTCTTGCTGCTGAGAAAAAATTACCCAACACCCACAACTTAAAGGAGGAAAAGTTTATTTGGCTCACAGTTTTTAGAGGTTTCAGTCCATTAATTGGCTGTCTCCAAGGCAGGGTGATACATGACAGAGGGGCAGCAATTCATGGCAGCTGAAGACAGAAAAAGAAGCAAGGCAGAAGGAGAGAGACAAGCCTCTTTATGTCCGTTATATAATATGCAGACTACCCATCCTAGGGCAGGTGTAGCACTCACACCCATAATTCTAACCTTGGACCATGAATCAATCACAAACTCTAAATTCATCCACCTAAGGAAAGCCTGTCACCCACGACTGTATAAGGTTTTGGGGGAACATCTGGACACAAACTGTAACACATACATTCTGAGACTTCTGGTTTTAGAGCTGTGTGCCTTTCAAATGCATGCAACATTCATGTTCCAAAAATTTTGGGATACACTCTCTCCTTATGATATGTAGTTAACTTTAACCCAATAACCTTGAGAAAGAAGGCTCCAAAAATAGCACTTATCTGGCCCTGAATATCAGTCTCTAAATAGGCCAGCTTCTAATTATTTACACAGTTGCCTAGAAGATGAGGTGGCTATTTATTTTCTTGATGAGGAGGAGCCCCCCCAACCTCACCCCACTTAGTGGCCATCTGGCTTGTTGCATGACTACAGAGTAACTGTGGGTGGGAGTGTTTATATGCAGTGTGAGCTTAAGTTTTTGCTGTAAATCTGATTTTTGGTATTAAGCTTTTCAAGAGATGCTTTGGGCTAACCACAATACTTTTGTCCTTTTTTCATTTTCATTTTTTCGTTCTACAATAAGCATTTGTTTAAAGTTTGTTAACTATGAAAACTTCTGAATCAAATGATCGGTCTGCTAAACATTGATGATTTAGTCTCTGCAATGTTTTATCTGTTCCAAAATTTGATGTTTTGAGTTTTTGTGCCTTTGACACAAAAGGGTCCATGACTTAATCATGGACCTAAGAGGCATCCCCAAGAGTGAAGAAGACAAAGCCACTGTATTTAGATGATTCAGATTCACACCTAAATATGGCCAAAGAGTGGAAAGAACAGTATATGAACACCCT
This sequence comes from Dasyprocta punctata, assembly GCA_004363535.1. NCBI lineage: Eukaryota > Metazoa > Chordata > Mammalia > Rodentia > Dasyproctidae > Dasyprocta > Dasyprocta punctata. Next base: position 5,305 of record RJWM01010220.1, read on the forward strand.
GAAATCTGGCAGTTGTCAGGAGTATTCTAGCTACAAATGGGGTACCCATGCTACCTGGAATTCTGTCTGTCTAATTACTAACACTTGGCACTTGTAACCCAATGTTTGCTACCCTTCAGTACAGATCCCATGGTCTACGCCTATGTCAGGCAGAAAAACTGAGATAAAACATTGTCACTAAATGCAAGCCAAGCTTTCAGAAGACAAACAAGGCTAACAAGACTCCATGGTTATCCCTAGGAGGGAAAAGTTCTTTCATAAGACTCAAACCAAGAATCACCATTCCCAAAGCATTATTTCTTATGACTGTTTGCTCTTGGTAATTTTGAAAAGAACAGACAGAGAGTTTCTGACTATCTAAACTCAACTGGACACCAAGCAGAGACCCAGGCTGTCTGCTAAGACTGCTGGTCAGAGGTCCTCAGATCTCAGCTCCAGCCTTCAGAGCAACTGGCAGGGGTTTTGGGGTGACTCCCAACCATTTCACCTTCATTGTCAAACAGGTGAAAAAGAAAAATGTTTCTTCTGCCCAGTTATGTTCTTGGCTTCATTAAATTGGCAAGAGAAACAAAAAAGAAAATTTGTGTTTTTATGGGAGCACAGAAAAGTAGTGACTCATTAAATGGCTAAAGTTAGGGGCTTAATTAGCTAACTTCAAATGTAAAAGAGGGGAAGAATAGGCTCATATATGAAGAACACAGGAGTTAGAAAAACTATATGGATTCTTAGGGGAGCAAAGAGGAGATAAGAAAGTTTGTGATTATGTTTATTTATTCTGATGTTTGTGGTCTTTTTCCATTTTCTTGATGGTCAAAAAATCCCGCCAGTGATGAAAGTTGAATTCTTCTGGGAGTTTTTGATTTTAGGTAGATAAAGAAAATTCAGAAAAAGACTGCTCACCATAGTCCATTCTGGATCCTTCCCATACACTCTCATTAAGACGAGTACCCACTTAACTTCTGATTTGCGCTGTGTATGATGTAAGACATAATTACTGAAAGTATCATCACTAATGCCTGGTGTAATATTAAATGTAGCACATATCTGTATTTTATAAACCATGGTAATTTAACTCTTTAGTTCTTGTAGTTATATTTTCTTTTAAACCATTATTTTTCTAGGGAATATATTGATGAAATCAGAAACTCTCTCTTCCATTTGAATCTCTCACAAATCTATGTGAGTTTTAGTCTCTGATACTATATCCCTCAGGCAAAATAAGGAAAACATTAACCTTATAGGATTGATGGATATAATGAGTTTTTAAGAGGCAAAAGAGCAGACTTCCTGGTGTATAGTTGGTGTTCAGTAAATTTTGATTGACACTAAATCTAGTGAACCTGTCTTCTCATAATAGCAGTGAAATAGGCTATTTGTATTCCCCCCTTTCCATACAACTCTTTTCTTACTTTTAACATTATTTAATCACAGTAGAGATGTAATAGCATATTTTACTTCTTTTCACTGAACTTTATCTGATATATCTTTACACTGTATTAACACCATGTTATCCCTTTTAAGGTCACTATACCATGTTGTCACTAAAAATCAGCCAAGTGGAATCACACGGTCATTTGCAAGTGCTAGATATTTGTTTGGCAAGGTGGAAGCTTATACTTTTAGATTGTAAATTAATGACTAAGTTAATCTTCCTTTTTTAATTAAGAAGAGTCAACCAAGCATAAATGTTGATTAAACAGATGATGGCACTGAAAGCAGCATATAGATAATATATGTTACATAAATTACTTAGCCTGTATCTCTCTATGAGGAGAAAAGAATCAAGGTGATTATCTGAAACAGATAGGCATACAAATCTATCAAAACACTTTTTATCTCAAATAACCACCTCTGTGAATTTTTGCATAAATGATCTGCTCAACTATTTCAATGTTTTACTTATTCCAAAATTCCAAAATAATTATTTTCCTTTTCACTGTTATATGCATCTGAATATTGAGAAGATACACAGAATAGTCAGCTCTTTTGAAAAGGTACTGGGAATAATGTCAAAACACAAAAATTACCTTCCTTATCATTTCTGTTATTTGGGTGTAAATTTTCCTCTTGAATCTTGATCATTAGTTCTTAGTCTTATGAAAAACCTTAGCAACCACATCCTAACTTATTTTTATAGGATGTAAATTCATTTGCTATTATCACAAATAGGTTATTTTTAGAGAAATATCTCTGTTGAAGACTTTATCAGGTTAAATAACAACTGAAATTCAGTGATAAAAGTGTGTTCTCTACTTGAATTCAGGCATCTGTGAACCTCTGGAGATCTTTGTTCTTTCTCTCTTCATCTTCCTGCTGGGCTTCTAATCAAACAGGAAAAGGATATAATGTTTATTGTCTAAATGCAGACATAAACCAAATCCTTTAATGAGTTGAAAATTTAAAGCAAAAGAATAACATGGAGGCATCTCTTCTCTCAAAGAGCAAAATAGCAAGTGTTCCATTCACTTGGTATTCTACTTCATTTGATAAGCACCTTTCTCCTCTTGTTTCCCTGTTTATATTCAAACATCTAAGTGCATTTATCAGTTTGCTTTTAGAGTCTGCCTGTGAGCACAGGGATTTGCATTCACTTTCAAAGATCACAGCATTTTGTTATAGAAAACATTCACACTGCTATGCAAAACAGCAGTCTATACTTAAAATATACAAGTGTCAGTTGAAGTTGAAGCTCTAAAATAAGGAGGACATCTGGTCATACTTCTTGTGCTCCTACATTCCCACAGTCTAAAAACTCATGGAAAATTTTCTTAGAGAAAACCAAGATGACTACAAAGTACAATGAAACCTAACTGATTGATCCCCCCCATTGATTAAACAGTGTAAAACAACCGTAGAGTATTGAAGTTTAGATTCATCAGTCACGTGATACATACTTGAATGAGTTTAGAAACATGACTTGAGTTTAAATGAGCATTATTTAAAAAAAAAGTTTTCTCAAAACTTCTAAGAAAATGTAATAGTATACACTATTTTAATTAAATTTTAATTCTGGATTTTTCACTACTTGCGAGTAGATTTCTCCTTCCAAGTCAGTGTAGTTCAGGTCATATATATACTTTTTAAATAACAGATTCAAATTTTAGTCAAGGACATTGTTTTTCTAGTTACTTATGTGACTTACTTTACTCTTCCTTTAAATTTCTGCTTAAATATCACTTTGATAGCACAATATCCCCACTGTCCTCAGTGCAGTCTGCCCTTGCTTGAGCTCTCACCAGCCTTGGTATTTTTTCTCTGATTCTTACCACCCATTGGACATGCTATGTATTTATTGGTTTATCTCTGACCTTCTACTAGAATAAAAACCTTATGAAACCAGGGAATTTACTGGTTTTGTTTATTCTTTGATCCTGGAATCTGTAATATATCTGGCCATATCAAAGGCACATAATAAATGTTTATGAAGTGAGGGGAAAAGTGAAATTTGCTTGATTCTGATGCAAAAGAAATTCACTAAGGAGAAGAAATAAATTTATAAATAGCTAGTTTATTGTTAATACAATCAGAAAAAGGACCCTTTCTTTTCATTTGGTTGTCCCAAATCTATGTTGTTTTTTGGCTGGGCTTGAAATGTAGGCGATCAGCCAAGAGGCTGCCTGCTGACTAATAAGATAGAGATACACATCTAGCCCTGCAATATTCATACATTCTATATGCATTCATTTTTCTCTAGTGACATTTTAATATATTTTGGTGAAGATATTCCAAAGATAATGAAGACATGTCGAGTAAGTATTGAAAGTGATGAGTCTTTTTTTCCATTATCAAAGACAAATACAGGTGGGTAATATATGCAGAGCATTGAAAGTAGGAAAAGAAAATGAGAAAATACCAATGAAAAGAAATTAAAGCTCTCCAGTAATTGAAAGAAAGGCCAAACTGAAAACATAAATCTTTAGAATTAGCAAGGATTTATACCGATGTGGAGTTGTGGACCAATGGCTTTCATGATGTGATTCATCTTGAAAAAAATCTCATTTTCATTGCCAAGCAGAGTTCATAGTTTAGTGAAAATTTCATCTTTAGTCTAATCAAATGAGCCAAACTCTAGCCTTCTATATTTTAAAATGAGAAATGAACTATTTCTACCTTATTTGTGAGATTTTAAGCATAGTATCAAGGAAGGGAGACCTGGTTAAGGTGGAATTATGGTAAATTTGTACTAGCTCTTGTACTATAAACTGAAATTACTTTATAAAACTACATTAAATAGCATAAAGGCCATTAAACTCAAATTTTGACTTTGTCCAAATAACTGAGGGTAACATAAACCCCCTCATAATAAGGCAGTCTTGATGGTCTGACCAAGAGTATGTTATAGTGAATTATTTTCAACAGACTCAGAACAACAAAGAAGGGAAGCATGCAGACAGATCACTTTAAAACAGGACTCAATTTGAATCAATCTTAAAAGATAACACTGGGATAGCTAACAGACTTTAAAGGAGAACTATCATTAATCAATTTTTTTAAAAAAATGATCATGGTACAATAAATTGCATTAGAATATCTCTACTAACACTGGGTATATGATAGTGAAGTTAGGGCAAATGATTTTCATTGTTTGTTCCAAGAGATTTGATGATTAAAATGAATGCTGCTATTTAATGGAAGGATGGGTAATCCATCTGAGTGGTAGGTTAGGATGTATGAGCTGAAAATATTAAATGAAACTTTCCAGAAACAAATAATTCACTGATTTTAAATTGCATATCATTTTGAGTAGCAAGATAAAATTTTACATCTTCCATCTCTGTTCTATCAAGGACATGCGTCATCTTTCTGCCCAATGTATCCATACTGCATGTGCATACTTGTTATTATTTATTGTTGTTCATCTTGTGTTATGTCTAATACATATATATATTAAACTTTACCTTGACTATACATGGGTATGACTATATAGGGGAATATATATATTCATATATATTTAGTTGAATATTATTTATGGCTTCAGGTATCTATAGGGGGCCTTGGAACATACTCCTCACAGATGGGGGGAAATAGATGAGTAAAATGGAAGCCAAAATGTGAATGTGTTGCATTGTCATAGTTTTTGTTAAGCTTAGATTTAGCCACTTAGTATAATTTCAGATGATAACAGCTACTTGGGTGATCTTCTTTTGAAAATTTGTCTTCTTGATCATATTAGTGAGGAGACTAAATGTGACAAAGTTTGGTCAGTAGGCTTTACAAACTCAGCAGGTGGTATTGTCATACACAAGAGGAATGCACTTTTAAATCTAACAAGGGTTTTATAAGTCACCCCCTTGAGATATCCTTATGTGTCTTGCATACAACTCTTCCAAATATTTTTGTAGATCTACCCAGGTTTTGTTTGGTTTGGTTATTTACAGAAGAAGACACAGACACAAACTGACATAGAAAGATGCCACTTGGTTCAAGCTCTGTTCAATACTGCATTTCCCCTTTCCATAGTCTGAATTCACCCCAGGTGATCAAGTTCCAAAAGCAAACTAAGAGCAAATAATGATCTGAAATAAAATACACATTCAAAAAATTTATTTCTTTATCAAGTCCCAAAACTTTTGCCGATGCATATAGAATAAGTTTTCTAATATATTTAATTAATGTAATACCTTTCTCCTTTAAGCTAAAATTAATTTAATTGTACTGTTTATTGAAATAAAACATACAGAATACAGATAGATGAAAACATATAATTGGATCTGAGTGAACTTCTAGCACAATTTACTCTATTAGTGACATACAAAAAGAAAAAAATGCAGCAATATAAAGGATTGTTTTCCTTAAATACCATCTGTTATGTTTGTTTGAATTAAGCTCAGTGCCCTAAATGTTATAAATGCTGCACAGTAATTAGCTTCATTATGGGAAATGTGTTACTTCTGTGTATTGGACTTCCTTAGTTATAGAACCATATTAGTCCATTTACATTGGTAAAATTAAATACCTCAGATAGGCTGCTTTATAAAGAAAGACTGATGAATCTGGATGGAGACACTCAGGGGCTCTATCTGGTGATGGCTTTTTTGCTAACAGGTCTCAGAAGCAGAGCAGAGCATCACGTAACAAAAGGAAAGCAGTGTGTTCATTTGAGTCTGAATGTCTGTCTGATCTTTTCCTTGTCTCTAAACAAAACAAAACAACAACGAGCTACCAGAACTCAAGTATTAGGGCTCTACACTAATGAATTTAGCTAATCCTAATCATTTCCCAAAGGGCCAGTGTCTAAACACTATCATTGGATTAAGTTTTCACTCTCTCAGCACCTCACAGTGAGGAGAAAATTTCAGCATGTGGGTTAGTGAGGGGCACTCAAACCATATCCAAACCACAACTACAATTATAGAATTTTAAATAATCTCGTTTATCAGATATGTGACTTAGTACTTGCTTGCTGTATTGTGTAGCAAATTCAACATTGCATTGCCAATTATTTTTCTGAATTGCACATAAAATTGAAGCTTGTTTTGTGTATTTTTTAGGTAATTGTTGTTTTCTGTATAAAATATATAGAGATTTTGAGGGGAATTGCTACCAAATTATTATGAAATATTTATAAATTCTATTGATTTCTCTATCTGATGGAAATTAGTTTTCTTTTTAATTATAGGAGAATTGCATTCTTTTCTTCAAAAGGAAGCTCACACATTTCAATTAAATTTATGTACTGTATAAAGACGCTTTTGTACAGTAGTTTTCCATTTTCCATTTTTCCATTCTTTGCCCATCATTTTTAGCATGGTTAAAATACTCCTTTGGAATATTTGTACAGTAATCTTTAATTGCATGCCACGTGGTTAGAACTATTTTACAGGGAAGTCTCCAGATATGGGAAGTCTCTATGTTTTAATTTAGTTTAACAGTTAAAATGATAAACTCAAGATTCATGTTTCTTATGCATTCCTTTTGTGATTTTTTAAAATTTGCATTTAAAAGACAAGGAAAAGTGAATGCCACAAATGCATAAACCAAAACTACCTAAATTAGAGTTTTTCACCCTGACTAAATCTCAAGAAAGTAAAGAGTATTTGAAGATTCTCAGGACTGTTGGGCACAGCAGTGGTGAGGCTTTGAACTTCATCAGAGTCAGTGCTATGTCCCTGGACACTTTGGTCACTGTTGGAGATTGCCACCTGGTTAATTTATCTAATGTAACGATGACACTAAAATGAAGTGTACACTCCATATGTACTGAGTACTTTATATAAATTTACAATTTATTGGGAATTTATTGGGAAAGCAAACTCTTTGTGGTTGGCTTTATTATTATCTCTGTTTCCAAGAGGAGGAAATTAAAGTAAGATCTTCCGGGCTCTGGGGAGGTAAGTGGCAGATCTAAACCATAGAGCCTTGCCTCAAGATAAATTCGTGCTCCTGACCCCAGCCCACAGAAGGAAGGCAGCTACGAAGGTCCTCCCTGGGACTATTATAAAGGTCAAGCTTCATAAAGGGAGGACAGAGCATAAGTGAAGACTCTGACTCTATAGCTGTAAAAGTGAGACCAGATGGTCCTTGCCCTATGCTAAGCATTTTATAGATATCGTTCATTTATTCTTCATAATATCCCTAAGAGATAGGTCCTCGTTTTATCTCAACTTACAGTTGTGGAAAATGAGATACAAAAAAATTAAATAACCTGCCTATGGTTACTGTGGTGATAGTGACAGGTTACAAACTCAGGTAATCTTACCTAGAATACATATTGTTTATCATAATGAAGCATTATGTCCTGTCACAGAAATTTAAGACTAAGTGATTTGTGAGCAAATTCAGATTATGGGAGATGAATTTAAGAGAAGGAGAGAAAAAAAGCATATGAAATTCCTTAAAAGTTAAACTTCTATAAAAATGGGAAAAATAAAAAGACTATAATTGACGGTAATAAATGAGCACTGTATAATAATCTATTCTTATGCTCTTGGTCCAGATGCTACTTGTTGTGGGTTAAATGGTGATCCTTCCCTTGCGATCTCTGTTTTGAACTTCTAATCCTCATTACACAGACTCTTATTTGGACACAGAATCTTTATAGGAACAATCAATTAAAGTGCAATTATTAAGGAGAGCTCTAACCCAGTTTGGTTGTTATACTTATGAAAAGGGGAAATTTAGATATTGACAGGCATATCAAGAAGCCAAAACGAAGAGACTTAGGGAGAAGAAGGTCTTTTCCAAACCAAAGAGAGAGGACTATGTGTTAGCCACTTCCATCACTCTGATGACATACCTGAGAAAACCAGTTCCAAAACAGAGAAGATGTACTTTGGATTACAGTTTTAGAAGTTTCAGTCCATGGTCACTTGATTGGGTAGCTTTTGAGTCTGGGGAAGGGGCAGAATATCATGATTAGAAGCGTATGGTGCAGCAAGCGGATCATCTCAAAGTTGCCAGGAGGCAAAAGAGTGACAAATCACTGAGGACCAATATCCCCTCAAGAACACACTCACAATGAACTGACTTTTTGCTTCCAGGCCCCACCTCCTACATTATCCATCACCTTGAAATAGTGCCACACACTGATGATTAAGCAAGTTTTCATTTTTTTTTCTTTTTCTTTTTTGGTACTGGGAATAGAACTCAGGACCTCGCACTTGCCAAGCAGGCGCTGTGCCACTGAGCTATATCCCCCTCCTAAGCAAGTCTTCCAACTATGGCCTTTTGGGAACATTTAGAATCATAACCCTAACAACCTGGATGGATGAGATAGATCCTTTTCTTACAGGCCTCAGAAGGAACCAGCTTTACTGAGTTTGTTTGTTTGTTTGTTTGATTGTTTTTTGCATGTCAAGTCTCAAGAACTATGAGACAACAAATTTCTGTTTTTTGAAAGCCATCTAGCTGTGGTACTTTGTTATGGAAGCTCTAGCAAGCTAATGAATACTTGCAAAGTTAGCAAAAATTGATATTAAGAGAATAAGACTCACTTTTTCATCAAGGTGCAGAAACATGGGTCTGTCAGGCCCACATTTATTCTTTAGAGTATTTATATCACTGAATTATTAATTTTAATTTTATGAGTTTTATTATACTAAACAATGAGTACTTATCAGGAAAAACAGTACAAAAATAAAGGATTGAGTTTGTAATATTTCTCGAGGGTTTATAAAATGCATCAAAATTTTTAACATCAACTGGGTTTGGTACACAGAGTCTATAAAAGAACATCAGAAATAAATTCATATGTGAACGACAATGAAAATATCAATAGCATTCCACAAAAAAAACTTTACTTCAATTATCACACCTAGGCAGTCTGCACACTTGACAACAGCACATTTCATACACATGCATCGCTTACACTGACAGCACGTGCCTTTTACCTTCCTGGCTTTTTTGTAGGACATACTTGACATCTCAGTGGTTTTACTGTTCTGTCAGGAGGCTCTAATTATATTATACTGTGTATAGTTAACAGGAATGTAAAATATCAATAAAATAAGTTGTTGAATTCTTAATATGTTTTATGCATTTAGAATAGACATCAACGTTTTCACATCAGCTGTGTACTTCCTTACATAACCTAAAAGATAATATCAGAAATAAGTTCCTATATGAACTACAATGAAAATACCAACATAACTGTACCACAAAAATAAGCTTTGCTTCAATTGTCACACTCAAGGCGGTCTTCACACATGTTACATGCACACGTCTTGGTTACACAGATAGCCTTTGTGTTTAGCTTTTCTTTCCTATGTGGTAGTCTTGTCACCTCTCTTCCTTTTTTGTCAGGAGCTTCCTACTATATTGTACAACATGCACTTACCAGGGCAATAAGGTTTCAATAAAACAAAATATCAAATAAGTAATGAGTGCTAAGAATAGACATCAACATTTTCACCTTAGCTCTTTACTTGCTTACAAAACCTGAAAGATTGTAGTAAATATAAAAAGTTGTGTAAGCTGCAATGTAAACACAAACAAAAGTCTGCCACACAAATAAGCCTTGCTTCAACTGTCACACTCCAGGGAGTCTTCATACATGGCAGCCACATGTTTCATACACAAGTATCACTTATACTGCTGGCACATATGTTTCTTTGAGGGCACAGTTGACATCTTTTGTTTCCCTGCTGTCATAGTAGGTCTCTGTGATGCTGTGACTGCCTGTTCGCTGGTCAGTTTACCAGTGTGCTCCACAATTTTTTTGCTTAGTTCTCTGGGCAGAAACATTTTGGTTTTCCTCTGGTGTAAATGATCTCTTATGAGCACCAGTCTCAATATTCTAAGAAAATTTCTCTGTGATATTTTGCACTTGTTATTTTCTTTGTAAACTATCAAACTATTTATGCCACACATGTTTAGGATTGACTGAAAAGCAACCATTGGTCAGTACTTTGTGTTTCGAATGACAACATAGTTGCTGCATAACTCATTAGAAACACCTACTACACCTTCGGTTTGTTGAGAGTTTTCCATTTTAGGCTTCTGTTTTGTGAAGGTTTCCCTATCAGTATTTCTGTTATGGTGAAATGTTGACATCAGCAGTACCAGTTTGTTTTTCTTTGACAAGGCCAATGTTGTAACTTTTAAAATCAATAGATTGTACCATACAATTCTTTGTTTTATAATTGCAACATTTCATTTGTAATTTTTGCTTTGTCCCTGTGTAAATTTCCAGTGCTGATGCTGGTCAACTTGTGCTCTGTCAGCAAATGTAACATTAGTTGGAAACAAGTAAACCAATAGTTGAATGTCATATCCTGATTAGTTTGGGAGATGGGAGCAACAAGACTGTTCACAACATCATTCAGTTAATAGCTATGAATAAAGACCTAATGACTGAGTTCCAGGGTAAATGTCTATGTTGAAAGCATAATAAGTTTTCACATCTACAAGGGCATACATTTTTATGCCATATTTAGACTCGTCACTTTTCTATAAGTCTTTTACATCACTGCGATCACCATAAGGAATCTGTGGTAAGCACAGCAGAATGCTTTCAGTTCAGCTAGTGAGATGTCATAATAAACACATTTTTTAATATGGCTATTGGTGCATATAGAACATTTTATTGCAGCCTTAGTGTCTTTCACAGCATCTTGTACATTTTGTCAGTTACAATTTCCAACACTGAATGGCAGTGTTGGCATTCTGTCCAATACATTTCAGTCCTGCCAGGACCTTCACTATATTTTTAGACCTAGATCTAACATTGGATCATTCTATTTGGTTGTGTGACCATTTTATAATGCTTAGACTAGTCAAACGTACAGTCACATTGCTGTTTTCTTCTTCATCTGAATCAAGGAGGTCTGTGTTCCCTGTGTCTGTATCAGTTGATTCTTGCTCCATTTCACTGTCACAGGAACTTTGGCTCACATGACCAGTCTCAAAGATGCCATCATCACACACTCTCACCACTTTTCTGTTATGAGAGCCTGTATTTTACTGTAATGGGTAATCTTCATCATTCATGCATGAATAATCTGATGATTCACATTTTTTATTTTAAAAAGCAAAACAGAAAAAATGATAGAAATGACAAAGAATTTCAAAAAATAGTGGGAAATGATACTAGTTAATATATTGCATATTGCTATCTCAGAAGTAGTTGTTCAGGTTACAAGGTCTAGGCACAAAAAATGATTAAACAAACAACACCAACACAGCCTGTTCTTTTTTATTAACTAACACAGATAAGTAGTATAATTACCTATCTTGCATACATATACATACATACATTTATATATGTATACCTACCTACCTACAGTTTTTTCCTTTCTTTCTTTTCTCCTTTCCTGATGATTCACTTTTGACCTCCTCCAAAATTTGAAAATCTGGTTTTTCATGTGCCATTGTACAGAATTGGGCTACTTCTTCCAGAAAAATCAAAAGGAAACTTGATTTATTTATCTATGTTGCTTGGGTAAATGTATGCGAAATCAGTTGGAGCATAACAGTGGGTCCAGATCCTATTTTGACACTTTTATACATGTGTATACACCTTGCTATTCATCATACCGGGTGGGTAAACACATAGATTGCTTCCTGTATCCCTGAAATGCATAGATGGCTACTATCACACTAAAGTACACATTTACAGAAAAAGAAAAGTAAGAGATAGGCCTGCTGAACCCAGATTTGTTCTAAAGGTTAAACAGCATAGAAAAAAAACCCCCTAAAAACTAAAAAAAAAACCCCAACTTTAACAATGAAATCCAAAAGTCCAATCCAAATCCCCTAAACCAAACCAAAACAAAACAAAACCAATATACATATAATTATATCACACATATATATGCCACATGTACACACTGCATATGTTTATATTACACACATATTATACAGTATATATTACATACTACACACATATATTTTACATGTATTATCAGTACATAGGAAATAGGTTGTTGCACTCAGGGTTTGCAAGGGAAAAGATATAATACAGGACACACAATTTATTGGATTATTTTATAATATTCACCCAAATAGTCAAGTGTAAAAGAATGCAGAAGATCTGTACATGCACTAGAGACCCAAAGAATCCAAATGAAGGTCTGTGTCCCATGGCAATGTCCTGTGTGAGTTCAGTTGAAAATCTACAGCCCATGAGAATGTCCTCCAGTAGTCCAGCTGGAGGCATAGAGTCCAAGACAATGACTCATGCAAGACTGTATCAAGGATCTGTACTGGGAAGACCCAACGGTCAGCATTGGAAACTAGAAAATCTGTGCCAGTGGAATGAAGGATCTGTACCAGCAAGCTGAAGGGATCTGCACTGGAGCCAGGAAGCAATGCTCAAGGTGAGGACCAGAGCTCTCCCAAAGAGAACTGCAGTCATCCTCAGTGACAATGAGGTCCTGAGCTCCTCCAATGATGAGACTAGCCAAGTTCGTATCAAGAAAGCCAGTGCAATGAGCTTCTCCAGGAGAATTAACAGCCTACTCTCTTCCCCTCCAGACCAAGGAAGTGATGCTCAAAGTAAGGACCAGAGCTCCTACAAAGTAAACTGCAGCCATCTTAGCAACAGCAAGGTCCTGAGCTCCTCCTATGATGAGAATATTATATCAGGAAAGCCAGCATGACAAGCTTCTTCAGGAGTATCAGCAGCCCACACCCTCTTCCCCTCCAGTTCTCTTTTTATGCTCTTGGCAACAATCATCAGGGATGCCCTCCACATCCCATGCCATGCTGATTCAGTGCAGCTGGATGTTACAAGCTGACCACCAGTTGTCAGTCCACCACACTGGGGCAACTAGTCTTCAGTACTTATTGAAACTGGCCAGTGCCGGGAACTCAGGCAACTCTTCCAAATCTTTCTTATCATCTCTCCTTCTCACAGGTTGGATTGGCTCTCATTCTTTTTTCCTTTTTGATATGGTGTCCCCCCCCCACTTTTTTTTTCACTCACATGACTACACTGAGGACTCCCAGTTACAGTTCTCCATAAGTTAGCAAATTCTAACAAGTTTAAATTTCAATTTAAAGTTCATTTGAGACAGAATACAATAAGCCAGACTCTTATCTCTTCTGCTCGGAATGGTGGCACATACCTGTAATCCCAGCACTCTGAGAGGTTGAGGCAGGAAGATCACAAGTGCAATCCCAGCCTGGGCAACTTCAAGATAAAAAGGGTTGGGAAGTACTTTGATTTGAAGGCCCTGCACTTAATCTCCAGGACCATTAAAAAGCATTTGAACTTTATGACAAGTGGCTCTGGTCAATGAGACAGGGCCATACAGGTAAAACATGGCTATGAGAAGAAGAAATATATTATAAAGTATTATGACTTCTATGGGCCTTGGGCACTTTTATAGGCTTGTGCTCCATTTTTCTTAAAATTAAAAAAGAGAGAAAAAACCCTAAAATTCTTGTTTGTGATTACATTGATATAATGATTATATATTAAAATACGTTGACATGATTAGGAAATTCTCATGTGCTATTAAAATATTGTGGGCTGAGCCAGGCGTTGTGGCACACGCCTTTAATCCCAGCACTCGGGAGGCTGAGGTAGGAGGAGCGCTGTGAGTTCGAGGCCAGCTTGGGCTACAACGCGAGCGCAAGGCTGGCCTAAGCTGCATAGTGCGACCTTGCCTTGAAAAACTAGGGCTGGGAGTTTGGCTCAACTGCTTAAGTGCCTGCCCTGGCAGGTGCAAGGTTGGGAGTTCGATCCCCGGTGCCACAAAGAAAAAAAAAAAAGTGGGCTATAGGCAGTAAGTACTGTGCCTAAGGTGGCTTTTTTTTTTTTTAAGTGAAATGGACTTTTTAGATAAAGAGAATCTATGTGGATAAATAAACATTCCTATTTAGACTTTTCAAAATCCTTTCCCCTTACCCTTACTTTTTTCAATGAAACACTTGTAACCTGAGTTGCCGATCATGTTGTAAGTAGTATCAGTACCGGAATAAATATTTTTTCTTGTCTGTACTTTCATCTAAATATATTAATATTTTAACTAAAAGCCATTGATTTCTATCACATGATTTCCATAAACACTCACAGTTATCTTGGGAAAACTTACACTATATAAGCTCCAGGACGCTGCAGAGTAATTTTGCAAATCCTTCTCCAAATACAACACTATATCCATGATAATTTCTCACTGACACATATGCCATTAACCCACATTTTATAAGTAAAATAAATCAGGAGTTTTACTGGATCCATTGGGAAAAACTTCTTTCTTGCCTTTAAACTGAAATTCAATTGTGGGTGAAATTAAACAAAATAGAGGTGTACTTTTCATCCTAGTATATGTAAGAGGCTTTTAAGACTTCTTTGACTTCTCTACCAGTTATGTGCTACTTTTTTGCCCTTTAATCTGTGCTGGCAAAAATAGTTTAAATGAAATAGCAAAAGACTGCCACTATTTTCTGAATTTCAAAGCTATTAGGTTAGACATGTGACTCTATTGAGTATGAACATTCCACCTGAGTGACTATTTCACGGAGCTTTCAAAAGCGATTGGCATCATGACTTGAAACACAGTGAAGCACACCTTTGTGGTAAAATTGTAGCTTTATAGACTTGTACACTACAGAGGTAGCAGTACTTTCACAAGAAATCGAGTGGTTTCCTTTGAAGAATCAAATCAAACTAAGTCTGCAAAATTCCACAGCAGCTACACATTGGAGGCTTTCTTTATGGCCTGTGTTAATACTCATTTGTTTCTCAGTATCACTTTGGATTGTACCCACAAATATGTATTATAATCACCCTAAGAACTGTCATCTTCAAGAGCAAGGGATCATCTTCTACACATCAATAAAATAAGTATGAAATCGTGGGGCAGGATTATCATCAGTTTAGGAGTTGCAAACTATGGTCTTATTTCAGCCAGGAAATATGGTTATGATGCTTAATTTTGTGTGTTGATTTGATTGGGTCACAAAGTGCCCAGATATTTACTCAGACATTATACTGGATGTGCCTGTGAGGGTGTTTGGGATGAGATTAATGTTGAATTGATTAACCGAGTAAAGCAGATTGCTCTACTGAATGTGCGCTAGCAATCATCCAGTCTTCACCCAATCAGTTTAAAGATCGAGTAGAATAAACAAAAAAACTAATCCTCCCAAGAGTAAGAGGAACCTCCTCTCTGCTTTGAGCTGAGGCATTGGTCTTTTCCCATTTCGCATCTTGAAATGAAATGTAGACTGTTTTTAGGTCTTGGAATCTTTTGACTTTTGCACTGGAGCTACATATTGATCCTTTTGACTGCAGATCTGGGATGTAACCTCCGTAACCATTGTTTTGGTTTGTCTCTGTCTCTGTCTTTCTCTATTCTGTTTCCCTGGAGAACCCTGAGTAATATAATGAGTACATATTAAGTAAAATTAAGTGTAAACTTTCGCTGTGTAGCCTATCAAATATTTATCCTTCATAATCTGGCTAACTTGAAACTAGCACATCGTAGACACTCAAAAGCATATCGTGCAAGGAGAAAAATGAAATAATAAAAGTACAACTTCCATGATTGGTCTCCATTTCAAAACAAAACCTTTTATTCCAATCTTGCCATCAACTGGCTTAGATTATGCAAGCTAGTCAGGAGTAGCATACTTTTGAATGGTGAAAGGACTACCAAGACATGTTGAATGTTAAATTGCAGAAGGGGGCATCTGGACTGGGCAGTGTTCTGAGGCGCTTCACCACATACGATGACCCTCTGTCACCTGAAAGAGGGTGTGGTGCAGCCACCTGGTGCCATTTATGAACTGGTGGGTGGGATGCAGTTAACCAAGGTGAAGTTGATTGATGAACTGAATGAAAGAGAGGCACATAGTGCAGTAGTGCCTAATGTATCCTGGCACTCCATGTACAAGGACAGTGCCTGGATATTCCTGGAAGGGCTTCTTTATGAACTAACTGAAGGAAGTAGCCTTGGTGTATTGTCCCAGGAAGGAGAGATTGTTAATATTAATTACACATGGGACAAGAATACAGGGAAGTCTAAATGATTCCATGTTATCTGCTATGAGGCTCAAAGAGGTAAAATTTTGGCTGTTGACATTGTTAATGTAGTCAAGATCAAGGAAAGAATTTTCTGACTATGCCATAGAATCAAATATATCACCCACCTTGGGACTCAGAGGTCATCGGTTATCATCACTAGAGAGCAGCTGGAGCAGGGCTGTGTGGCTCAGATGCTGGTGTCATCCTGTTTTGAAACTGAACTGACCTAGAACTGACTCTACCTTGTTCAGCTAAAGGTCTTGCTAACGAAATACTCCGATAACAACTCAAGCAAGAATATCGGAAAAGAAACAAGACCAAAGAAGACTACTGTAAGAGTCTTAGGGACAGCCAGAGAAGCCACTGTTCATGCCAGCCAGAAACTAGATTAAAAAAGGGAAGAATGCCTCAGGCTCCAATAAACAAACCAAGGTGAGGTCAGGGTCTAGCGAGAGGTAGAAATCCTAACCAAATTGCCCAGCAGCTAAGACAGCTGCTGCAGGCAACAGATTCCTGCAGGGCACACAAGGACCTGCAGAGGGACCTGAGCAAGGAAAATCCAGTTCTGAGTGAAGCTCTTTAACAGACACACACAAGCAAAAATGAGCCGTATAGTATCAAGGATAGAATTTAAAGCTCAGACACATTTAAGCCGAATGGAAGGCGTAGCCACACAAATTCTCCAATTCCAGTGACCTCAATCCACATCAGACTGCACTCTCCATAGATCCTTGCATTTTGAAATAAAGCATGGCCCTGAAAATGCTGAGATGGAACTTATTAATTTGTTATTCCTGTGCATAAAATACTCAAGTAGAGTTTTCTTAAAATATAAACAGGTTTATTTTTTACAGCTCTTTAAATTTTTATGATAGCTGAAATTACCTTGCAGAATTTGTACAACTCCTTTTGCTAATTCAAAATCTTGATACTGAAGATTTTGCTTTGTTTTTTGGCACTGGGGATCAAACCAGGCAAGTGCTTGAACCGCTGAGCTAAATCCCCAGCCCTTTTGATACTGAATGTTTTGAGATAGTACCCATTAGTGGTTCATCATGTAGTCACTCCCTTCCCATAGTACCCTACTTTGATATTATCATTTTCTGTGTAACAGGATGCATAGAAAGGCAGAACCACCAACTAGAAAATCTCTCTAGTCTTTTATAGTTCTACACTTCTTAGGCCATAAGGCGAGAATTTTATTCAGAAAAGTGAGAATTTACTGTGGTTATATTGTCTAAGCATTAAAAAATTTTAGGCTACTGCTTCTATATTATTTTATGTATCAATAGTAATGGAATCCTCCCTCCTCTCACCTTTCATGGTAGATAATGATAAGGTCAAGGGCAGATGATATGAGAAAGCAGTATCTGTTGAAATACGTTACCAATCATTATGGATTAAAAGGGTATATCTCTAATGGCACATTCTTGCTGTTCTCTCTATATGTATAAACATTTATATTAAATATAAGAAAGCATAATTTTATTCTCATAAGAAGAAGTTTTAGATGCCAGGGGTCTTGGGATATGTAAAGTGACATAGCATAATTGGAAATGCAAAACATTTCCTGGACTCTGTTAGTATTTGATGTTTCATTGATGAGCAGTTCATTCCCATTTGTAATTTTAGATTCTGCATATAGACAGAACTGCACATATGAACTTGTGAAGGTGGCTCTTTAGGATGCAAACCTTAAATTAACCTTTGTGAAAATTGCCTGTCAATTTTAAACATGAAAAAAGTCCACCAAAGTTCTAATATCTTGAGTGATTTTGAATATCATGACTCAAACAAATGATATAGGAAATCTACTTGACTTAAAATGTTTCTTAAAAAATGACCAAACCCAGATCTCCACTAATGCTACTGTAGTGTATACTAAAAATGCAAGTCCTAGTAACATTTACTTTTCAAAGAAAATTGCTATAGTAGGTATTTTTGTGGATTTTTAAACTCTTTGATTTTTAATTGTAACTTTTCAAAAATTAATTAAAAATAATAAAATATTTTTAATCTATATGTATGTGACTGTCTTCATTTTTTTCCTGTTTACTTCCAGCTTTTGCCCATTGTTTTGCATATATTACATTATTGGAGGTCATTTATTTATCCATTTATTTATTTGTTTATTAATTCAAGAAATATTTCTTAAATTCCATTAAGTACCAGGTGTTATAATATATTTGAAGTTACAAAAATAAACATAACATATTGCTTGACCAGAGGAGGTGATAATATAGTGTAATAGATACTCAAGTAAATTAAATGAGCAATATTTAAGAGTGCTCTCAAATTAAAAAAGGCCATGAAAGAGTGGATAGAGCAATGATGTTAGAAAAGCCATTGCATACAGGGATTCTGCCAGGTCCACAACTGAGGGGAGAAATGGGTTATTTAGTGTCCAACATAGCGTACCCTGCACATCAATGAGAAACAAGATTGTTGAATAAGGGAGAAGTGTAGAAAAGTCTTGCAATCTAGACAAGCTATTTGAGTTCCTCTCACCCTACACGTATCAATGTTTTTAAAGGAAAATGGCAAAATAAGAAAGAAGATTTTAAAGGAGAATTAAGCTGGGAAGGAAGTGAAAGTGGGGAAAAGAAGGAGGCAGCTACAATAGTTTAAGGCAGTTGGTGATAGAGAGGTTCTTAGGACTTCAACATCTATTTAGGAAAGAATTTTAGGGGAAAAGAAGACTTCCAAATTCCAAGCTAGAGAATACAAGAAGACAGGCAAAACATAGGTGATTCATTTGCTATTTTTTAGTTTCTGTGTTGGTAATGAGAGGGGAGGAAAATTATGGAGGAAATCTGAGAATAGAAGGTGTTACCATACGAGGTTGACATTATTTTATCTCTTGTTGAAGTCAATAAAAAAAAAAAACCCAGTCTGACAGTGACACACAGTTGAACAAGGAGGAGATCATTGGTAACCAGAGTGTGGCAATTTATAAGAATTTGAGAAGGAACAACAGGTAACTCAAGGGGATAAACAAACCGAACTCTGAAAGTTGTCTTCTGCTTATTTCACATAACAATATACAGCTTTCCATGCTTTTAATATTTATACACTATGCTCTATAGTGAATGCGGCACAATATTGCAAACATGTAGAAGTATTTCCCCCTTCAAATAGCAGTACATTCAGTATGTTTG
Organism: Dasyprocta punctata; assembly: GCA_004363535.1. Taxonomy (NCBI): domain Eukaryota; kingdom Metazoa; phylum Chordata; class Mammalia; order Rodentia; family Dasyproctidae; genus Dasyprocta; species Dasyprocta punctata. Next base: position 24,874 of record RJWM01010220.1, read on the forward strand.
CACGCATGCTTATTTTGATGCTGTTGTTTGTATCATTTCCATAGGATAAATTCTCAGGAACTGAATCATTGGGTGGAAAAATATTAGTGTCTTTTTCAAGCCATTTATCATTCTTTGTATATGATATCAGGAAATGGATTTAGTCTTAAATTTGGTGAGTGAAATAAAATGACAGTATTCTGATTCTAAATTTAGATGTCTGTGAATATGATTGGATGTATTGTAATTCACTTTGTCCGAGGCAAAACACCTTTCTCTCATATTATTCACTTGAAATGAAGGTAGTTCTAGAATGAGGTTCTCACCAAAGTCATCTCTTGGCTTCATAATGCTCTTGCTTGAGTGCTACACTTATTTTTCTTGTTATTTAGAATTCTAATGGAACAAAACAAAGTACCTGTTTTATCAGAACTTGAAAAAGTTAAATTTTACTCTTAATCTGTTAGTTGAAAGTGAAATTGACTGTATCATTTGAAACTTCATCAGTGTAGTCCTTGGTGGCTTCCTCAGACGTTTTGCAGTTATGCTGCCTCTGACTGAAAGAAGAACAGGTTATCTTTTTGATGTACGCATGTGGAGAAGACAGTTTATTGTCTAAAACATGTGATATTAAATAACCACAGCTTCTAAACTGAAGACAAGTCATAAGTTTCTAAATTGAAAATAAGTCATTGGTTAAATATTATCTGCTATTAAAGGTAATTGTTTTGTAAGAATGTATAATTTTGGTTGAGTTGAGTTTATTATACAAAATTCAGTAATCTGTGCAGAAAAAACTAAGTTTCCTTGACAGACCTAATGTTGATTGCACCGCCTCTTTTCTTGCCCAGTGTTTCTATTTCTCAGTTTGTGCAAGAGGAAGAAGACACCTGCCAAGCGTTTGGTTCATGTGTCTGAATATGGCTCCCCAGGGAAGACTCGCCACAGCAGACACTGCTGTTTTTAGAGACCTTTTGCTTTGAGCAGCTGCCCCAATTGCCTTCATCTTGTTATATCACATAAGATATACCTCTGTGATAGGGAGAGAGACATGACTGAGCAATAGTTTCTGGCTAAAACAAAGTTGTGAAGCCAACGAAGAGATACATGTTCCTGATGTTATATTTTTATAATATGTGACAGTTACACAATTTTCTTATCTTAATTTTAAGAAATTTCTCTAACCTCCAAGGTCTTTGCTTTGTTTACATAGTCAAGTATTTTCTTTGCCAGAGACTATAGCATTTTGGTTTAATAATTTGAACCCTTATCCAGAAGGCATTTAAGGACTCACCTGCAAAAATAGATTTCAGAGCCAAGCATTTGGAAAAGCAATTCAGTCTTCCCTTTTTTCTCATGCCCCTTTATGCAAATAAAGAATTGCCACTCATCAGCTCTTAATATAATACAATATAAGGGGTAAATTATGCTTGTTTGTCTAATTGTGCTTAACCAGAGTACTAGGCTGAAGTGAAACCACAGGTTTATTTGTGAGATGAAGCACACAGCTTTTAGCCTTTAATACTCAAGTCAGCTGAGAACAGAGCTGATGATAATGTCAGCACCTTTCCCTGCACTCTTTGCTACTGCCTTTCAGTTCGGAAGTTCATAGGCCTTCTAAAAACCACAGCAGCATGCTAAAATGATACATCACATTCCAAGCTACATTTGCATAATTGCAATGGATATGATTAATCCAAATTATATTAACTGCTTGTTTTACTACTTATGACTGATTGGTTGAATTTATTGGTTGCTTTGGTACTTTCAAGACATAATCCACGTTACCTTTTCATTTCACTTAAGGAGCTAGTCAGCAAAAACACACTTTGGTCTGTTGTTAGGCTAAAGTTTAAAGTTTTAAGCGACAATTACCTTGGCCTTCTAAACAAAACTTAAATACACTTTCAACTTAGATTTTGATGCTTTGCTTTATTTGATTTCTTTAACTGAAAGACAGTCTTTGATCATAAATATATAGATGTTAAAATTTATTGAATTTAGGAGTTTGGTCTGCCAGTGGGTGAAGAATTCATATTTTCTCCTATAAAAATATGTTCCAAAGGAATAACATGAAATTAATGTAATAATTGAAACTAGTATATGGGAAATCTAAAGCTCAACTGATGAGATAGCAGTGATTCCCAATGTCCAGGATAAAGAATAAGCAGGTTATATTCTAGGAATATGACTTTTCTTTTGTGACTTGGTTTCCAGTGAGATGGATTTAGAGGTGCAGAAGACTAAAGAATTCTCCTCTGACATGTTTTGCCTCTGGGAAGTACTTAAAGCTATGTTCATTAGTAGAAAGCTCAAGTGACTGGATCAGTTCTATAATGTCCCCTATTATTTAAACTCTGAAAAGTTTGATGTATCTAAATAAGTTTTAATATAGACTGGATTTGTAGAGGTAACTGTATTGAAAGCATAAGAGTGCAGAATAAAAATAGATTGTAAGTAGTTGTTAGGACTGGTATTCTATTTCATTTTATTTTATATGTAATAAGTAATATTAAAAATAAAGATTTTGCATCTTAGATTCCTTAACAAAACCCTGTCATAAGAATGAGCATAGTCTTTGACTTACCAAGTTTAGTAATGGTTAACAGAAAGCATGTTAATTGCTGAAATATTGAGTAGTGAGTGAGTGCCAATAAAAAAGATTTCTGTTAAAATGATGAGGAATTTTGTGGGTAAAGTTTTCCCACACTTTTTAATGTAGTTTTCTTTCTACAGTGCATTTGACATGTTTATGGCATGTTTCTTCAGCTTCTTTGTTGGATTTTTTCAAACAATTTTGTTCAATACTTATGTTGCCACTGATATAAGAAATAGAAGATCACTGTTAACATTAAAATATTGAAATTTCAGGAGTGAAAGCCATTATCATTTTCTATTTTTCTTTATGAAGCAGTCCTTTGTTATGTAGTGTTCTTAAAATAGGAAGTACTTGTTTTGGAAATAACTTCAGTGAATAGCCAAGTCATTTTTTGAAAAAACAGACAAAAATTAATACTGAGTAAAACTTTTTAAAATATTAGTACAACAGTAATTGCTCATTATATTGACTAACTAGAGCTTATCCATTTTTATTCCTATTGATGTAGTCCTACATTGTTGGGGTAAGGAAAGATTTGCTTCCATTTTCTATTGGTTATGAATGGAAGTCATCAATTTTTCCCCCTCACTTTCTTCTTAATGGTTTGAAATAAAGAGTCAGATGCATGACTTTTCAATTTCTTTTACTACTTCATTTTATTACTTTGTTATTTTAAGGTCAGAAGATTTCCATTTCAAAAATACCTAATAGAAATAATAAAGCAGTAAAATTTGGACTTAAATAATATGGGCTTTTTTCTTAAAATGTCAACATGATTTATAAATTATTAAGAAGGCAGTAAAATTTGAACTTTTATAGCATAAACTTTACCTTATACTGTCAGATATATGTTTTAAAAGTTATTCTATTGATCAGTAATAATTATTTTTCTTATCAACAGAGCAGTGAAATAAAACATTACCTAAGAAATCACTAGAACTGGAAACACTAGATGTTCTATATTATGTAATTTGTTTTCATTTACCTAAAATTCATATTTATTGTTCTTCTCTAAGGTCAAGTCTATATAATTAAATAGCTAAAAAGTGGTATTTCTAGTTAATTTCAAATTTTATTTTTATATAAATTACCCAGAGAATTGACTGACAGTGGTTTCTTTCAAAGGCTGTCTGTAGGAGATAATTGTATCAATTTTCCCTTTACTAGAGTGATCCCCACCAAAAGGTCTTCTGTTGGATTTCTCTTTAACTTAGGATTCCAAAATCTCTGCAGAAGTTGAAATAATGCTTTTCATATAGGCAGTAGAATGTCTTCACAAGAATCTCGCCATAATTTATTTGGAAAGTAATATCTGTGTATGTCTAAAGTAGTTTTTCACAGGAAGCATGTTCCTGAAGGAAAATGAATTGGTATATCCCTTGAAGAAAATGCTATTTAATATGTGTTATGGGACTATATGACCTTACTGTCATGATTTTTTTTTTCACCATAAATTCTGGTCAAAAAAATCTTTTCAGAATAAAATAGCTTCAGAATCAATCAGTGCAAAAAGGTTTCTGTTAAGGACTAAGTAAAAAGACACCAAAATGAAACACTCATCCATGTATGCAAGACTGTTTTTGTCCTTAGGAGGCCTGTAGTATTTGGTGTTTCTAGAAAGCTACAGCAGAAATGTGCAAGAGGGGACTGTAGTTTTTGCCAATTAATGTTCTCCAATGACAATAAATCTCCCAGAAAAGAACTGAGAACTAACAATGATGATAGCATGTTCTATTTATCATCCCTATATTCTCTAACAGTGTGAAGTATACAAACACAGTAGCCAATTATGGCAATAGTTACCTTACCTTATCTACATACAAGCTTTCCCCTTAGTAAATAACAGTAAAGGGTTCTGTAAAATGATACCACTATTTTGAAATATCTTCCACCAGTCCATCCTATTGGGAGTACTTACATGGTAGGAATATCTGGGAAAAGTGCTTGCAACACTGGGATACAGAAGTAATGGTTTTGAAATAGTTTTTTGCTCAAAATACATTTGTTGCCAGGACATTCCTAGCTAGCCGTTTGATCCTGTGCCTGGAGTATTTTAAGCAGTCTGATACAGGTTTCTGATTCCATCTTGGGCAAGTTTTAAATCCATGTGTCTTTGGTAAATGAGCTGATCAGTACAGTGGTTAACTTCTGAGGGCTCCCCTTTCCTTTACCGGCAATCACTTTTAAAGCAAGTGCCAATCCTGCAGGTTAATAATAAAGACTGGTGCTCCCTCATTGATCAATCAGCAATAAAATGGGTAGTACAGCTAAAGAAGTGTATTTGCAATATTTTCTTACTGCACACTTTTTATTCAAATACTCTTATCCTGTTTACCTAAATCAGTGACATTTAGTAGAGTTTTCATAGCCTTTTATATGTTCTTGTGACCTTTAATGGGCACTTATTTAAAACAATGATTGCCATACTAGATTTTGCTAGCCCAATCTTTTGCAATTAAGTTTCAAAATTATCATAATAGTACTTTTTTCAATATTTTGAAATTCAAATCTTAACTTTAATTTTCAGTTGGAGACTGTTACTCTCTCTGGGGAACTCATCATATTGCAGACTTTTCAATTTGTTCTCTAAAAAGAATGCTTCCCTGGAATAGGACTTATTCCATCAGTGACTTGGGGAAACAAACAGAAACAAAGTGAATCTAATCTGCCAGCGTTTTAGAAAATGTACTAATGATTTGAAAGTTTATTAATAATGATAATGATCAACACAGAGCACTTCTCTGTGCCTGTCGTGTGTCTAAGAATTGTGTGTATATGAACGAAGAAGTTTTAACAGTAGGTACTATTGCTAGGTGGATTTGTCAGTTGAAATAAAAGGGGAAGGAGAAGTTAGAAACCTTTTCCTCATTATACACTTAGTGCCACTAGAGCGAGAATTTGGCCCCAGGAAGTTCATTTTCGACTTCAACCCTCAGTCATCTTTCATCATCAGTGGTCAGTCATGTTTTATAACAGGATTGAAAATATCATCTCTTTTCTTCAGACTTTCATTTAATTGTTTTGTCTAACTTTGTTATTTGTTTGGAGGGAGCAAATTTTCATGTAAATCTATTTTTTTAATCTTTGTAAGGCTTAAAGCTTTTTTAATATTAAAAAAATGTAGTTGCTGCAAAATTGCTATGATGCCTAACTTTTGAGAAGTTGTTCGTTTGTTTCTGGTCTGACAGTTTCTGAATCATCAAGCACAAAATCTGAATAAAGCTAGTTTTATAATATTGCCATTTTGAGGAAAGTAACTGTACTGTTGTAGGACATGAACTACCATTCTTATGAATTCTATAGAATGATGAGTTCAGCTACTTTATAAATCATTTTATTTGTCTTCTCTTTTAATACTGTTTATTGGAAAATCAGGAAGCAATATTTTTTTCGTCTGGTATTTTTCAAAGTAAGAAAACCTTATGCTTGCAAAATTTAATTTTGTATCTCAGTCTATTTTCTATCAAAAACAAAACTAATAAAAATTTGCCATGTTATCACTATTTTCTAAATTGAAATTATTTTCCAAATCAATAAATACTATGTTATCACTGCCATTGCCTTAGAATATTTTTAAAAATTGAGTTAAGAGAACCAGGCTAGCTTTAGAATTTAGCAAATGGCAAAGAGAAAAATGACCTCTTGATTGTTAGATCAAACGCAGCTGAATTTTGACCTATGTGTGTTGGCCTTGTCCACAGTCAATGACTAAATTGATCTACTTTTTGTTGATTTGGGGATTTTTTGATCAACCTTAAAGATCAATTTTGGCCTTATTGCTTGGTTGTCATGTAGTTTATTTGATTTTGCAGTTGAAGGAAGAAAAAGTGCTCACTTATCAGTCAAGGATGTGTCCCAGATAAAGATAGGTAACAAAGACATTAGATAATTCAATTTAAGAAGTTGAGGAATATGACTGTAGTGTTTCATTTAACCCGGTTGACCATTTAGTTCATTAAGTTTTGTCGACCATAATTGCCTCTTATTAAATGACTTTGAATATATGGCAATGATCCTGATTCAATGCCAAGTCAGGCAAAGAGCTTTATTTAGTTTATAATCTGGTAAGAAGAGCAAGCATAATTTTAAAATGTAAATTTGAATAATTTGTATGCCAAAAATGATAGAGATAACTGCGTTCTGTGGTATGAAGGACTATTTGAAAATATTTAACAAAGGGGTTAGGTGGAGGTCATACTGCCTTCCAGCTAGTTAGAGATAATTGATTCATGGGGTATATTTTCAAGAACAGTTAGAAAGAAAGGGAAAGAGTTGTGAGTAGGTTTATTTGAGATGGAAAGACAGTGTAAGGGTGGCCCAGAAGTGAAAAAATACAGATGTGAAATGCTAGTACTGGAGACAAAATAAAGCATGAACCTAGCAATAAGCGTAAAGGTGTAAAAAACAGAGTTAGAAAATGAAGGCTCATTTAATTTTCTGAAATAAAGCGAGTTTTAAATGAAGCCCCACATTGTTATGAAACCTTGTCTGTACCTGGAAAAAATACACAAATGTGTTAGGTTTCAATTATCATTTCATCCTGTAATAAATAAGTCAGTAAGTATATTCTAGAACACATTCTTAACCTATGCCTAAAGTACCTGGAAACTACCCATTGAAATTTCATTTAGTCTTGCAGATAGACAGATTGTTCCCTAGAACATTGTCTGAAACCTCTGAGAGATGTAATTTGACTAGTAAATTAATGGTTTCTGGTGATCTTAATGTTAACATAACATTTGGAGACATTGCTCATCAGGGGTGCAATATTATGTTTCACAAGATGCATGAGACAAAGGCACTTAATGAGTTTTGGCTGTGCTGCACATATTGTGCACAATTCTGTTCAAACTGTTACAGGCTCTCAGCCAAGATATGTAAGAGAAATTACTTAAAAGATTAATAGAAGAAACAGTCTCATTCCCTGCTGTGTACCCTTGTGATTGGTTTGTCAACAGTTACAGAATATTTTGGTATAGACAGTAAACAATTAGAGTTAGTTCAGAGAAAGGCTAGTTCCTTCCGTATGATTTGTGCAAAGGGAAATAAGTAGCTCCTTATTTTGCAGTTACATCCAGATAAACTCCTTGTAAATTGAAAATATCCTAAATAAAAAATACATTTAATATATCTGACTTATTTAATATTCATAGCTTAATTTATCATGCTTTTTAAATGTGCTCAGAACACTTAAATTAACCTCTGGTTGAAAAATATATCTCACATAAAGCCTGTTTTATAACAAATGTTGGAAAGTCTGTGCAATTAATTGAATACTTGTATACAGAAACATTGTTCACACAGTGCAGTGTTTATTAACAATATGGCTGACTGGGAGCTGTGGTTCGCAGCTGCTGACAGTATGGTGACATGTATCATTAGCCAGGAAAAGGACCAGCATTTAAAATTTGAAGCATGATTTCTACCAAATGCTGTTGCTTCGACATGCTCACTGACACAGTGTCTCCCTGGCAAGTGCGAAGTCCTAAGTTTGATTCCCAATACTAAAACTAAATAAACAAATAAATAAATAAATTTTAAAAATCATAAATCAGACCATCCTAAATTGAGGACCATCTGTGTTTAGTCTAGCATAGTATTTTCTCTTTTGTGATAAGTTTTATTTTTACTAAGAATAGCTGTTGCTACTATTCATTATTCATGCTCATTCATAATATTATGTAACCATGTCCTGTAATAAATTCTATTTGATATATTTCTCCAAAATGAGATGGATAGATTGATCTCAAGCTTAAGATTCCATTTTTGTAAATATATAACAAAACTTTACGTGATCCATATCTCATTAAAATTTAAAAATAGATAAATGATAATTAAAGTTGTTGCCCCTTAATAGTTTACAAATGAATTGTGGCAAAAACTGCTATCCTATGTAGTATACTGCTTTGAATATATACAGATATAAACACTGTTCCTGCGTTGAAGAATTTTGTACAATGGAAAAATAAATATCTATGAAAATTTAAATATATACAATTGGAATGTTTTTCTTTAAAAGATTTGGTGAGTTCTTTGGAACATTTTTGGTAGTTATCAACTTGTTTTCTTGTATATTATTTTTAGAAGATCATCTCTATCAGTGTATGAATAGCTTGTGTAGTAAGAAAGCTTAGTTTTTGTTACATAATTAGAAAACATTTTGGCTGACCTTTATTGAAATGTTTTCTATATACCAACAACTATGTAAAATCCTTTCTATATACTAGCTCATTTAAATTTCATGAAAAGTCTGTGAGATAATTACTATTATCAGCATCATTTTACCCAAGGAAACAGTGAGAATTGGGAAAGTTACGCCTGAAAGTCTTACTACTCAATCAACTTGTGGACCATTGTGTATACTAGCATTTTCACATTACCTCTAAATAAAGGTTTGTGGTGGATAGAATTCAATTGTAGAATGATGCAGAATTAGAGGATTTTTCAAAGAATACATTTCTACTTTGAAATACATAATAGCTAAACTAAGATTGACAGTCTTATTGCATTCAATACTATTTTTAAACACTTAAGGGAATAGTTCAGTAACATTAAGTACATTCACACTTTTGTGCAAGTATTATCACTATCCATCTTCAACATTTTTCATCATTCTAAACTTAATGAGGTACATACCCATTAAATAACTTATGTGCCTCTTCTCCCAATCTCTAATCTGTGATATACCTCGTCTAACTTTATTCTATTCTGAGATTCTACACATTTGTCAGTACTGTTATGAAGCACTCAGTTCATGTTCATCACAAGTAAGTTAATATTTCGTGTTTCAATTTCATTTCAAATCTCAGTTTCCATTTTCTTTACAACACAAAGGTAAATTCTACTTAGTCTTTGTTGGAATTATCATGAGTTCCTATTAGTGAATTTAGATTAATGAGGCTTTACTAAGTATTTCAAACTGTAACCACCAAGACTCACCTACAAAAAGTATTGCTGATTGTTACTGAAACATAGATGAAATCATTTGTGTTTGAAAACAAGATATTTACCATCTAATGCCTTGTCTTGACCTTCAGAAATGTACCATTGTTTGTTGCACACTTGCCATATCTTTTGGGATTCTTTTCAATCCTCAGTCTTTTAGGTTGCCATCAATCACAAGGATTTCCTATTAAATGCCAAGTAATAGATATTAGGGATTCTAGCTATCTCCCGTAGTATGCTTTAGACTGTCTTTTTTTTGTTTGTTTGTTTGTTTGTTTTCGCAAATGACAGGACCTGTGAAATGAAGAAGAATGCTGATTTTGAGCTGAATAAAACAAAAATATCTGGAAATGATTGTCTCAAACAAAGAAGAATATTCTTGCTATATTTAATGACACAGTAATAAAGAATGACTGATCTCAGTCAAATTCATTTTTCAGTGAGGAGAATATCTTGATGTCAATCCAAGGCATATTGTGCAGATAGAATTTTTTGTGATACAGAAGGAAAATTCTCTGAAAAACTCAGGTGGCATTGTCTGATGTCTCATCTTTACTAAGGAATGAAAAAAAAAAAACAATGATGAAATGAACAAACTCATTTGATACTTTCCTGGCACCATTTTCTGGGTTTAGTGACACTGAGGAAATTCCTTCATCTCACACGGAACCATGTTCCCTTGGGCAAAACACAGTAACTGGGGTAGAAAAATATCATTTATTTGATTAGTAAGGAATTGGAACATTATAGAAAAAGAAATCTTCACGTAAGTATAATATGTTAGGCATAGTATATTAACATATTTAGAACATCCCTGGCAATAATGTGGAGAGAGAATACAAAATAATTATAGTTTTTCTTCAGATAATTATTGGACTAGGGGTGAACAGATCATTGAATTCTTCTAAGATGAACTCATCATCGGTTGAATTGTCTATTTTTTCACTATTGTTTTTCTTCCCAGAGATACACCTTCATGATACCTATGTGCATTTGTGTATATGAGTATGTGTGTGTGTATAGGCATGCATGCCTGTGTACATGTGTCAGCAATGTGTAGGGGGAAGGCAAAATGAGAATGACAAAAGTTTGAAGAATTTTTCAGTAGGAATAAATTAAATAATTGGTTCAAATAAGGATTCCAGTGGAAGGGGTTCTGGTTTAGTTTTGGAGTTGAGAATATGTATCTGTTTGCCTATCTATCTATCTGTCTATCTATCATCTATCTCTGTCTATTGTCATTTCAGACATTAAGCTAGAGTCTTTATGATCTGGGAGCTTGTGGTTATTGTCGTCTTCAAAGATCACCCCCATATACTCTCACACACTGGCACATAAGTACTCATGTGTCCATTAAGAAGTATTGCACGAGCCGGGCGTGGTGGCGCACGCCTTTAATCCCAGCACTTGGGAGGCTGAGGTAGGAGAAGCGTTGTGAGTTCGAGGCCGGCTTGGGTTACAATGCGAGTGCAAGGCCAGCCTGAGCTACATAGTGCGACCCTGCCTCAAAAAACTAGGGCCGGAAGTTTGGCTCAGCGGCTTAAGCGCCTGCCCTGGCAGGCGTGAGGTTGTGAGTTCGATCCCCGGTGCCGCAAAAAAAAAAAAAAAAAGAAGTATTGCACGTATTATACCACCTAAAAAGGTGAATAAAAGACCAGTCTATGGCAAACTTAGCTTATAGAATTTGCTATATGTTTCAGAAAATGTGAGCAAATAGAACTGGAGATTTAGTTTCCACCATGTATCTCAGATAGTAATGTGAAGACACAGAAAAAATGCTGGTAAGACTTAAAAAAAAGAGGGAAAACCTGAAAAAATGCATGGAGATTTTCTGGGAAGAATGGATGACGGTGATTGAGGACAAAAGGACATAACATATGGAATTATAATACAAATATAGATCTCATGAAAATAAAAAATCAAAGGGAGTGTGTTTTAATACAAACACTGACTTATTTTGTTTTTAGAGGTTTGATATCAATAATTTATTTAAAAACTGCTCAATAAAATCAAATGTTTGTGGTTCATTAGAGATATATGCCTAGCCTCACCAGTTTGTCCTCTTTTGTACAGGAGTTTTCATGTTTTAACATCGAAGGTCTCATGTTTCTGGAATTCCTTTAATCTTGGGCAACCCACAGTGATTTGACACTTTAACTACATTATTTATTCTAGACAAATTTTAGATTCTAGACACCATACTGTCAAGATTTTTGATACATATTTTAATTATACTTTCATACCCATTTCTGTCAGTTTTTACATTCATCTGCAAAAAAAGTAGTAAACAAAGTAAACTTTTCTTTAAATTGTGAAACTGTAGTTTTAAAGTGAGTTTTTTTTTTTGTTTGTTTGTTTGTTTTGCTTTTCAAAGGAAAGAACCAAAATGTTATTGAAAATAGTTACATTTAATGCTTAACCGGGTATTTTCAAAATTAGATTCCTGGCTGGTGACCAGATGTTGCAGGAATGCATTTTAATTGATTATAATAACTGGCTTCAAAATGCAGATGCATGCATTTAGCAAATCTGTCTTTTGAACATGTGTATCTTCCTTAAAGATAATTCATTCTGATAGGAAGAGGGAACAGGTATTAGAATCATTGTTTCTAGATAGTAGATTAAAAATTTACTTTTTATATGTAAGCATATTATGCTATGTGCTTCTAAACTTTGCTTCAGCAACTTCTTATACTTTTGTTACATTGTGTTTTCATTGTCATTTAATTTAAAATATATTCTAACTTTTATATCAACTTGATCTTTGATCCATGTGATGTTCAGAAACATATTGTTTAATCTCCAAATATTTGGAGGGTTTTACAGGGAATATTGTTGGTGTCTAACTTAACTTTATTACTATCAGGGAAGACATTTTTATGTCAGTTCTTTGCAGTCAAGCAAAGTTTCTTTATTTTTTTATTTTCTTTAATTAAAAAATTTAACTAGTATAATAAACATAAAAATTGTACACAGTAATGGGATGCTATATGGTGTTTCACTATATATAGATATATTGTAATTTTTTAAATCAGGTTAAATGTACCTATGTCATCAATCTTTTGTCATTTCTTTATAATGAAAACATTCAATCAATATCCTGTCTTCTAACATAACTGTGTTCTATAGTTGCCTTACTGGACAATCCTCCACCAGAGTTTTTTGCTCCCACCTAGCTGTAATGTAGTACCCAATGATTGACATTTTGCCATCCTTCCCTTCTGTCTACTCTTCTGTCTTCTTTTAACCACTATTCCTCCTCCAACTGCTATGAAATCACCTTTTGTATTCCAAATATGAGTGAGATGATGCAGTGCTTGTCTTTCTGTGCATGGCTTATTTCACTTAACATAATGATTTTTAATTTCATTCTTGCAGTTATAACTATTGAATTTCACTTTTAGGGTTAAATAGTATTCCACTGGGTGTATTTGCAATATTTTTCTGTATCTATTTTTTGCTTCTATACACCTAGGTTGTTTCCAGTTCTTCAATATTGTGAGTAGTGATTCATAAGTATGACAATGCAAAAGTCTTTTTGACACACTGATTTCATTTCCCCTGGATACATGACCAGGAGTAGGGTCGCTGAATCATATAGCAGTTCTAATTTTAATTTTTTCAGAAGTCTCCACACTGTTTTTCACAATGGTTGTACTAATTTACATCCCATAGATAGTATAAAGTCATTCCCCTTGCTCTACATGCATCCTTGCCAGCTCTTTGTTATTTTGATAGTAGTCATTCTTGCTGGAGTGAGGTAATAGCTCATCGTGGCCTTGATTTGCATTTCTCTGATGATTAGTGATGCTGAGTGCTTTTTCATGTACCTATCAGTCATTGGTATGCACTCGTCTGAGACAAGTCTATTTAGCTCTATTGCACACTTAAAAACCTGATTTTATTTATTTATTTATTTTACTTTTCGGAGTTTCTGATACATCCCAGGTATCAGTTCCTTCTCAGATGCAGAGTATATAAACATTTTCTCTCATTCTGTAAGTTGTTTCTGCATTCTGCCAGTTGTTTCCTTTTTGTGTAGAAGTTTTAAAATTTGACTCCATTTGTTTACTTTGGATTTCATTTCCTGTGCTGTTGGACTTTAATACAAAACAAAACAAAACAAAACAAAAACATTGCATTCCAATGTCCTGAATCATTTTGTCTATGTTTATTTTAGTACAGTCCTAATTTCAATTTTATCCTTAAATCTTTAATCCATGATGCATTGATGTTTGTAACTGATGATACATGTGAGTCTAATATTCCTCTGGATATGGATGCCTAACTTTCAGAAGATACTTTATTTCTCCAATGCATGCATGTCGCTAGCATCTTTGTTGAAACTTAGCTGGCTGTAGATTCATAATCTCTTGGGCTGCAGGGATCTGCTTTAATGCCAGTGCCATGTTATTTTGATCATCACAGATTTGTAGCATGTCATATAGTCTGGTAGTATGATATATCCAGCTTTGTTCCTTTTGATTAAGATTGCTTTCACTATTTGAGTTGTTTGGTATTTCCATATGAATTTTAAGGTTGTATTTTCTAGTTCTGTGAAGAATTTCTTTTATATTATGATGGAGAGTTTGTTTAATGTTACTGGTTGCCTTGTGGAGGGTTCTGTGACCAGTTGTGTGATTTTCATCCCATTTGGTTTGTGATAATTTACCACACTAGTTACCATGCTCTGTGTGGTTAAAAGCCCTCACTGCAGGATCTATCCTCTTAACAAATCTTAAGTATAATACAGTATTGTTAGCTATAGGTGCAATGCTGTGTTTTAGATGTCCGGACTTACTTACCTTGCATAACTGAAACTTTGTACCGAGTGCTAACTAACCCTATCTTCATTGTCTCTCCCTCAAACCCTGACAAATATCATTTGCCTCTCTGCTTCTATAAATTTGATTGTTTTATATTTTGACTCTTTTTTTTTTTTTTGTACTGGAGCTCGAACTCACAATTTTGCACTTGCCAATCAGGCACTTTTGAGGCTGAATTATCTGTCTTTCTGTCTTACTTACTTTACCTTGCATAATGCTCATCAAGCCCATTTATGTTACTGTCAATGATAGGATTTCCCTCTAAAGGCTTAATAATAATCCATTGGCTGCAGACACCACACTTTCTTTATCCATTTATCCATTTTCTTTATGTTTTAGATTGTTTTCATTTCTGGATAAGTTTTTGAATGACGTTGCAATGAACATAGGAATGCATATATTGGTTTTCAATTCCACTCAATATTTACGCAGAAGCAGCATTATTGAATCGTATGTTTATTATTTAATTTTGGAAGAAACTGTGATGTTTATTATAATAACTGCACCAATTTATATTTCCACCAAAGGTTAGTAGGAATTTCCCTTTTCTACATCCTTGACAATATTTATTATATTTTGTTTTTAAAGTTGTTTTCATCCTGACAGATGTAAGGCAGTGTCTTGTTTTGTTATTGACTTGTATTACTTTAATGATTGGTGATAATGAGCACTTTTTCATTGCCAACTGTATGTCTTCTTTAGATAAATATCTATTCAAGTGCTTTCTGTGTTTAATAATTATATTATCATTGTCATTATTATTATTTTGCTGTTGCAATGTATGAGTCCCTACAATATTTTGGATATTAGCACATTATAAAATATACAGTTAACAAATACTTATTTCCATCCATCAGGTTGCCTTTCCATTTTGATCATTGTTTCCTATGCTATGCATAAGTTTTTCAGGTTTATATAGTCCTGTATGTTATGATTGCTTCTGTTGCTTGTCTTACTAATGTCTTACTCATCCCTTGCTGAAATGTTGCTTGCTAATATCTGGTTTGAAGAGTCTACCCCAAGCTGAACTTTTCATATCTGATTTTGTCATTCTTAGAAGAAAAGGTATCTGCAACTATAGAACACTGTGCCAGTTACTGGCCATATGATCACAAGAGAATAACTAATGGATTTGCAGTCAATGATGGGTGATCATTAGATTGATCTGAGATACGAGCTGCAAGGAAATTCATCTGACTGTTCCCAAACTCTTGTGTTTGTCTCAATCAAAGTGACTGGATCCAGTCAATTAAAGTGACTGGGTCCAGTCAGATTAAATTGAATAGGTTAAAGTATTAGACATTACCCTCTTGACAAATACAGTGAAGCCAAGATCACACCACTTGAAAATAAAACCTAACTAAAGAGATTTTCATACCAAGAACGAAGTCTAGTCAACCCTCAGTACCACACACACACAGACACACACACACAGGAAAATGAAAAAACAATTCAACAAAATGCCTTGAAAGACCCCTAATTCCCAACAGGGATTCAAACAGCACCACTGTAGAAGAAATTAAACAGTAAATAACTGAACTGTATGAAATGATCAAAAAGGAAGCAAAGAAACAGGGCAAACTCAAGGATGGTATGACCATATAATGGAATTAAACAAATTGACAGATATGATTAAAGAAGAATGATACAAAATATCAGAATAGTTAATGTTACCTTTCAAAACATGAATGACAAATTTACTAAAGAAATAGTCTATGGAAAGGTGCCAAAGAAAAATTCCATAGATAAAGAATTCTATTGTAGCTTTGTAGTATAACTCTAAGAAAAAACGAATTTCACTGAATACACAAAGAGCAAAAGTGACTAATGTGAGGAGAGAGTGTCAAACCTCAACAACAGGAAGCACAAGACTGTGTATTCGGAGATACCATAGAAACAACAAGAGAGTCAGAAAAATTGATCCAACAGCAACTAGATGACCCTAAGAAGACTAACCTAAGACCAACTGAAGTTAGAGAAAAATCAGGGGGCAGCATACCTGGAATAAAAATTCTGTTTATAGAAATCATGAGAAAACTCTCCAATTATGAGGAAAATACTCAACATAAAGGTAGGCAAGCCATATAGAACTCTAAATATTTAATTGTGAGAGAAAAGACATATAAGAATCAAAATCCTAGAAGTAGAACCCAAACACAGAATCTTAAATGCCACCAGAGAAAAACAAAATATCACATATACAGGTAAACTCACTAGGATGACAACAAACTTTTCAACATGAATTTAATAGTGAAAGAGTACTCAGAGTAAAGCATCTCAAGCCCTAAAAGGAAAAAAAAAACAGATTAATATATCTTACAAGCCCCAGATTAATATATCCTACAGTTGATCTTTCAAAATTGATGGAGAAATAAGGATGTTCCGTGAAAAAGAAACCTAAAAAAAATTCATGACCACCAAGCCAGCATTCCTCAAAATTCTTAAGCATATTATAGACAGAGACAATAAATCCAACAATGCTAAAATGTTTGATGCAATGAATGTATCAAGCAAGATGAGCAGTTAAAACAAAAAGGGAACAATATAGGAATTAATAACAGAAAAATAATGCAATCACAGGAATAACCCAATACCTTTCAGTATTAACTTATATAGAAATTGTCTCAACTCACCAAGTATAAGACATATTGGCAGACTGGATCAAAAAAAAAAAAAAAAACCTCATTACTACCTGCATACTGGGTAATTTCAAATGATTTGTTTTTCAGTTGGTTTATTCTTTTATTTGATCAATTCTGTTGTCAAGGTACTAGATTAAATTTTTCATTTCAGATAGTTAATTCTCCAAATCGATAATTTCTTCTTGTTTCTTTGTATGGATAACAGCTTTAATTTTGTTCATATATATTTTCTCATTACATTTATAGTATATATAGATAGATAGATAGATATACTCTTTTGTAAGTTATTGATCTTCTTTTGGATGATTATTTTGAATTCCCTGTCAAGTAATTTGCATACATGTATTCTTCTGGGATCAGACTTTGGAGCTTATTTTGGTTTGTATTTTACTTTATTTTATTTTATTTTATTTTATTTTGAAGAGGAAAAAGCCAAGGAAAATAAAACAGAATAAAACCAATTAAAATAAACCAGTATAAGTGATACAGGACTTCAAGACCATATAAAACCAATAATAGTTACAATAATGCCTTTTGTTGTCTTCAGAATAGCTGCAGATATCTTTGGACATAGTAAAAACTGAACAGAGCAGAATAGAATAGAAACAATAAAAGCAAAACAATGAATGCAATAAATGATTTCAAAACAAGCCAATAGTAAATCCAAAATGGCTACCATAATATGTCTTGTGAACTTTCAAATAGCTGCTCATGCCATCAGATTTAACATAATCAAGCAAAACAAAAGAGAATAAAACCCAACCCAACAACAATAAAAAAGATATGATTTTCCTGCCAGGATCGCTTCCTGGTGAGGTCTGGTTCTCTCCTTCTGCAGTCCCCAAACCGTGCTGACTCACAGAGAGAGGCTTGTGTGTGGCAGCAGCAGCCCACACATGGTGCTAGTTTCCAGGTGGGAATCTCCTCCCAGTAAGGGTGAATCCTGGTTTTCTCCCTTTGTATGGTACCATGTTCCTTTACTTCTTTGTGTTCCTTGAAGTCTTGCATTGCTGTCTTTGCATTTCAAAGAGTTATTTCTTCCAGCCATTCACTCCAATAAGGGAGAGAAAGGTCTTCACCAGTAGTCTGACTAGAAGTTGTTGACGTTTCTGAAATCTTTCATATGAATGCACTTATTGCGCTCTTGTTTCCTTTTAAGGAATAAGTCTTTGTATTGCATGCTTTGCCTTCTAATGCAAAACCAGGCCAGGTGGTAAGGGCTTTCAATTTATCTATGGCCATGCTATGAATGCACAGAGCTGTGCATCCTTTTCTAATGCATCATTCTAGCTGACTATTAAGATCTGCACCTTTTTCTGTGACCAATGTGCTGTCTGCAGGGGCTTGCATATCATGTATTGGGGCATGAGGTACATCACCCTTGGGAATAGTACATAGCAGTAGCCACTGGGGAGAAAGAGATATGTGTCAGCTGGTTCAGAGCATCTGCAGGCTCATTGTCTTGAGAATTCATAAACAGATCCCTTAGTGGGGTTCTCAAGTCAGTTAGCAGGTCAGGAGCTGGTCACTGGAATCTATGTGCTCACTGCTATGACCTCTCACAACTTCTCTCTATTTTTAGCTGCCCCCACATAATTTCCTGTACTAATACTATTGTTCTTACTAATACTGTTGTTCTCAATTTCTCCTGTCTGGGAAATTATATGGCAAACAGGCCTGTCTAGTATCATGCTGCCTCAGGAGAGAATTTAAGTAGGTAAAGTGATAATTCCTTTATCATTTTCAGTCTATGTCTTGGTTACTTTTTTCTCATTACTGAGACAAAACACCTGGCACCCAAAATTAGGGAAGGAAAAGTTTATTTCTTATAGTTCTTGGGGGTTTCAGTTCATGCTTAGTTGGCTCCAAGGCAGTTTGGTGTGGCAGGGCAGCCATTCATGGCTGCCACAACAGCAAGCATGAACTGGCAAGAAAGAGAGAGAGAGGAGACACCTTCCTCTAACCCTTACACTGTATGTCGGTTCCACCCCTGGGCAAATGTAACACTAACATCACCAATCCCAGCAGACAGCGAACCAATCACAAACGCCAGACTTAGCCCCATCCTTGATTACATGAGGCTTTGGTGGGACAAAGGACCATAAACTATAACATTTGATCTCTGGACCCCCAAGGACTCATGCACATCTTTTATACAAAAGACATTTTGTCCATTTCCAAGAGTTGCCATAGTCCTAATAGTTTTAGCATTGCTGAAAAGTCCAAGTCCCAAGTCTCCTCCAAGATCAATGGCAAACTCTTAACTGTAACCCCCTGTACAAATGAAAACAAATTAAACATTTCCAAAATGCAAAGGCACAAGATAAACATTACCATTACAAAAGTTACAAATAGGGGAATAGAAAGTATTGGAACCGAAACAAGTGCAAAATTCAGCAGGGCAAGCATTAAGTCCTGGAGTTTTACGTTCAGCATCTGAAGCAATCTGGTTGCAAGCTCCAAAAGGCACTTTCAGGGGTTTTAACTTTCTTAGCTTTTCTCTTAAACTCACTCTGCACAGTTTTTGTAGCTTTTCTTGGATGATCCACATTCCTGGCTTTTTCAAACCTTCGGGTTTTCCATTGTACACTTGCCTTTACCCTTATATCTTTACATATTGCCCTCTGCAGTAGGGGAGGAAGCTGCACATTTTTCTTGTATTTAAAACCAGTGCCACATAGATGCTGCCAAGATTTGCTGCTACATGGAGCAGTAGCCAGGTTTTCCTTTTCCTTGGCTGTAGGGGTCAAGTGCCTGGATCACTGAGTTCTCTAACCTGATTGTGAGGAAAAGCTTGTCAATGCCACCACCATTCTGAAATCTGGTATGGCCGCAGACATTTTGCAACCTCCTGTGGTCTCTGTTGCCACTCTGTGGCTTTTTCCTCCAAGCAAACTCTTTCACTTTTGCTAGCTTGAGGCTGCAAAGGGTGGTTCCACTGCTTCTCGGAATGCCCCCAGGCCATCTTTTTTTATTTCTCTGTTTCTTCTCATCAATCAAGGTCTCAGCTCTATCTTTACAGTCCACAGCTTTCCAGCCAAACTCACAATGATTTAAATCACCCTGTTGGGCTCTTTGCTCCTGCTTAGCAACATAAATCTCGCTAAAAGCACCCAACAATAGCCAAGCCACTGCTTCAATATTTAGCTGCCTTGAAATTTCTTTTGCCAGTTTAGTCAATCCACTGCTCTTAGTCTCAGTCTCAGGCAAAGTCTCTGGGCATGAGCAAAATGCAGACAAACTTTCTGCCAAGCTGTAACACACATCATGTGGAGTCTAACAACCAATGCAGTCCTTCTTCCCTCCTGAGCCTGATCTTTACTGGTGGAATCTCTATCTGCCTTCTGGTTTTCTAAGCTTTGACTAGAATCTCCCCTACAGAACAACCTAAGCTGTTCCAGCTCTATGCATTCAGGCAACATCTCTGAACCTTTGCAAACACTTCCCACAAGCCATTTCCAAAGGCCCTTGAACCACATGGTCAGGTTTAGTCACGGAAATATCCCCACTCTTGGTATCAAATTCTGTCTTGGTTACATTTTTCTCATTGCTGAGACAAAACACCTGACACTCCAAATTAGGGAAGGAAAGGTTTATTTCTTATAGTTCTCAGGGGTTTCAGTCCATACTTAGTTGGCTCCAAGGCAGCATGGCATGCCAGGACAGCCATTCATGGCCACTGCAACAGCAAGTGTGAACCAGCAAGAGAGAGAGGACATGCCTTCCTCTCATCCCCACAATGTATGTTGTTTCCACCCCGGGTGAGTGTAACACTCATATCACCAATCCAGTGCCAGACAACAAACAAATCACAAATGCCAGACTTAGTCCCGTCCGTATTTATCTAGATTTTTTTTTCCTTTACTGTGGTTCAGGAACCTCTCTGTTGGATTCTGAAGCTCCCCCAAACATATTCTCATCTCTGAGTGGTCCTCAAATTGCTGTTTCAGTGAGTGAAATATGTGCTAGAAACTTTTTGTTTGCCATCTTGCTGGTATCACCAGCTACTGATCTTTGATGCTGATAAAGCTGACATATATTTTGTGCAAGTTACTTGTTACCAACATTCCTGAGAAATAGATACTTTATTTATATAAGAAAATGAACATTTACATGCATTTCTGTTTTGTTTGCAAAAATAAATAGCTATAGTATTATGCCAGACAGAAATGGCAAAAGCCACTGTAGCAAGAGTTTTCCTGTGTTTCAGAGCCTCATTTTATAGCCTCTAATATTTCATTTCCTGTGTTTCACATTAACCTACTTGCTAGGGCTTGGTAGTCAAATGTATATCCTGAATTTTAAATCTGTTAGTTGATCTGTTTTTCATCGAAAGGTTATATTCTTTTTAACCAGGTTTTATTTTTTATGAAAAATTTTTATAATTTTCTTTATTCTGAAGATATTTTGAAACTGGTTTTTGAGTAAGCATTGAAAATATCAATATATAACTAGGTTATATTAGTATTTTTATGGATTTATGTCTACCTCTTGTTTTTATAGGCTTATATGTATAATGTGAGTGTGTGTGTATGCATATTTGTCCTTAGTTTGTGTATTGTTTATAGCTCTTGAAATTCAATTAATGTGAACCTTGAGACTCAGCATGAGTTCTCTTGAGTTGTGTATCGTTTTCTTCTGGGCATATCAGACCACTCCTATGCTGGGATGTTTAAAATTTATCACTAAATTTAAGATTTCCTTGTTGTTTTGTTTCATATTGTTTTGTTCTCCTCATCCACATGGTGTGAATTTGAGCCATGAGTGCCTAAGAGGTTTGCTTGTGGCTGTGGATTTATAATCACTGAAGTTTCTTTTCTCTGTCCCCTCCTATGCTTCCCATTGAAGAAATCTTTCTTGATGCTTTCTAGAGATGTGGACATTTACTTTTATTTCTCTTTTTCTTGAACTATTCTTCTGTCATCTCACCTTAGTATTGGAGTATCTTGTAGAGTTTTAACATCTTGAGTAAGATCAGGCTTCTACTTCTGTCTCTTTCAGCCTATGAGAACATCAAAACCCATCACATTCAGTACCAACTGAGAACTGTCTCCCTGATTACCTGCACGTTTCTGTTTTAACTTAGATTGTAGCCTGACATTGTCTTCCTGTGTTGTTATCCACGTTAATGCTTTTAAAATATCTTTCTTTTTAATTTTGAAGTTTTAGTTATTACCAGTGAAAAGATTAAAAAGAAAAACCTACTATACTACTACTCTATGATCAATATATACATATTTGGAATGCTTTTTGCTGTTAATGAAGAGGGCTGTGACTAGAATTTTAAGACAGTACTGTCACCAAGGGCTCACAATATATTCTCATAAAAATATAAATAATAAGGAAAGTTAGTCTATGCTGATTTTCAAATACACACTAGATACAGAAAGGGCCTTTTTTCCTTTTCTTCTTCCTTCCTTCCTCCTTTCTTTCTTTCTTTCTTTCTTTCTTTCTTTCTTTCTTTCTTTGAGACAGGGTATTTCTATGCAGTTCAGGCTAGCCTTGAACTTACTGTGCAGCCCAGACTGGCCTTAAACTCCTGACCATCTTCTTGCCTCAGCTTCCTGAGAGCTGATATTACAGGCATATCCCACTATGTCTAATCTGTTTTTAAGGAAAATTTAATCCCCAACAGAATGAACACTTAAAGTAGGTCATGTGGTTAAGCTTTGAAATGATGGTGTATAGGTGGAGATATTTTAGGAACAAGACATGGAATTAAAATAAAATTTGAAAGTGGAATGAACATGGGTGTCTTGCAGAACAATAAGCATGATGCTTCAGGAATTTACATGATATTCAACACAGAGTTTGTCTTAGTATGTCTTGGCTGAATGAATGAATGAATGGTAGCTAAATGAGTGAAGTTGTATGTACTTCTTGCAGCTGCTAAAGTATAAACAATTTTAGAGAATTGAGCAAATATTTTGACTTCTTTTTTGGAATTAAGAGTACAGTTATTGATTCTGGCAGCAAACTATCTCTGCCACTTGCTAACTGTAGCTAGTTATATAATTTCTTAATATTATTTATATTATGTGTTAAATGAAGATAAAGATAACAGTACTTAATAGTATTACTGTAAATATAAAATGAACAATGCATGTACAATGTTTAACAAATTGGCATGTAGTGTATACTAAAATATTATTTATTCATCAACTATTTGAAAGCATTTAAAAATATATGATAAAATTTTATGCTGATTAAAATACTAAATGTGGCCAGGCATGGTGGTACACAACTTTAATCCCAGCACCCGGGAGGCTGAGGTAGGTGAAGCGTTGTGAGTTCGAGGCTGGCTTGGGGTACAACGAGAGTGGAAGGCTGGCCTGAGCTACATAGTGTGACCCTGCCTCAAAATACTAGGGCGGGGAGTTTGGCTCAGTGGCTTACGTTCCTGTCTGGCAGGTGTTAGGCTGTGACTTCGATCCCTGGTGCTGCAAAAAAGAAATAAATAAATAAAAACAAAAAAAACCTTAATGTGAACATTTCATGAAATCTAATTCAGAACTTAGCACTTGCCAGTTAGGCACTGTGCTGCTGAGCTACATTGACAGCCCATTTCTTTAACTTTAAAACATAGATTTACAACCATTATTATGTTCGTTACTAAAATTTTATTTATATACCGTTGAATTTTAAAGATTAATCATTGGTTATTGATAGATCCTTTAATTTTTAATTCTATTTATTACTGAGGAACATGTATAATAACAGTAGATTGGAAATAGGCCTTGAATTTGGATTTGAAATGTTTGGATCAAGAGATATCTTAAACTTCACACAAAATTAAATTTTTTACCCCTTCTGTGATAGATGATTTACATTTGAGGAGTATAATTAATCTTGTCATATTTGGTGACCTTGACTGTTTGATATTGTTGCCAAATGTTTAATCACTTCTATATAAATTCATATTCTTGACATATATCTAGTAATTGATCTGTTCTTTATTATATTTAACCTGTTTGGATTTAGAAGGTTGGACCTCTTCCTAATTAAACTGTTAGAATAAGATTACACTATAGATTGACACTGGTAGTTTATTTTATGACATTGTTTATTTGACAGTTTAGAAGATACTTCATCAGTTATTCATATAATCTATTAAATGATAGATTGTCTGGAAGACAGAATTTGACTTTGACAGTTAAACTAACCAGATTTTTACACAAAATTGGGGAAAAATCATAAAAATCGTTGAATACCTAGAAACCAAGATTCCACTTAAATAGCATACATAACTTTAATGGAAATTACATAAATTTCATGAATCATAATTTTATATATAGTAACAAATTAGTGAATAAAATGCATTGCTATGGTGAAGGAAATACTGTTTATTGTAGGGGTAGATAGCCCTGGGTTCAAGAACATTTGGAAAAGGGACTCATTAATGCATTGAGGACAGCTTCTAATACAGAGACTGACATTTGAGTGTCATATGATAAATACTGAAATCATACTGAAAAATCACATGAAAGTAATGATATATGCACTACAATAGATTTTCTCATACTATTATCAAAAATTGAGAAAGTTTGTTTTCATTATTTTATCAGTAGCAATAGAAGCACTATCCTACCATTACATATTTTATCTTATTGCAGCAAAGTAAATTATAAATAATTATAAATAGAGTTTTAATGTCCCACTGTGAAGAGGAAAATTTTATATTGATAGACACTAACTTTGCTATTGTAAAGTATGTGTGTATACTGCATTTGAGAAACTTGATTTTTATCACAATTAGAAGCTGCATTATAAAATATTGACATTTTAATGCTAGGGAAAATTAGAAAAATGTAAGGAATCAAGAAAAAAGTTTATTGTTTTTGAAAAATAAGATCCAACAGTCACAAACTTAATAATGAGGGGGTGTATTACATGTTTGTTCTACATAAATTGCCTCACACCACCTTAAAACAATGAACACATTGGAAGTCTCTCAAATTGTTTAATGTAAGCTTTTGGGCAGGTCATTCATCTGAAGGCTTTCTGGGGGTCGGGAATCTGCTTCTGAGCCCATCCATATAGTGATTGGTAGTGCTCAGTTCTTCACAGACTGTTGAACTGAAGATCTATCTCCTTCCTGACTCTGGCTGGAGACCTCTCAATTCTCTGCAATAATAGCTTCTTCATAGGGCAACTGACAACATAGTAGCTGGCCTTCCCTAGAGTGTGATCAATGAGAGAAAGAGCCCAAGGCAGAAGTCACAAGGTTTTATAACCTAATCATGGAGATGACACACTCTTGCTTATGTTGCAGTCTACTGTCATACACACCAACCCTGGTACAAAGCAGGAGGGGACTCCACAGATGTGTGACTAGCAGAAGGCAGGACTCATTAGGAAACTGGCTATCACAGAGAGAAAGTGATTTTGCATAACTAGCATCCAAGAAAGAGGAGCTGCTCTACCATATTTGTAAAGCTCTTAAGGCTGCATCTCCTGACCTTGCATGGTGGTTTCTGTGAAACTGGCTCATAAACTGAATGAAGTTCTTCTCTTCTTAATGATTTAGTATAAAAAGCAGAAGATGCTTCTTGCAAATAGACATTTACTTGTTTTTTTTCCCCTGTGGCTTTCTCCAGTCGTGCATTTGGGCTCTTTGCCCAGCCTTCCAAGATGCTGAATTTCTCTAAAAGGTCATTTGGAAGGAAGTCTTATTGATATTTACATAAGATACCAGACTTTCATGCCATTTCATCATCAGAGATCAGTTTCACGAAGATATTTGTCTGCATCCAAGGCTGAGATTTCTTTTGCTACTTCAGACATAAATATCTCTTAAGAAGAAAAGAGAAATTAGCTAAAATTGGGATGAATTTTAGTAGACACTTTAGGGAAGGTTATAATGAGTTACCTCTGTGGCTAGTTACCATGAAAACGTGATGAAAATAATAGTTTTAATATATGTGTCATACCTTGTCAAGATATCTTGGTTAAATTGGAGGAAATTAGTTTCATTTATGTTTTTTATAGTTTTAATTCCAAGCACATAAATTAAAGACTATATAGGTTTTCTTCCTAATTCAACTGGGTAAGTTTATCTATTTGTTTGCTTTTTAATCTGAGCTTAATCCTTGTGTAAATGAATCTTGGGTATCTGCTAAATGGCAGGCAACTTACAATCTCAAAGGTCTTTTCTAATTCTAGAAGCTTCCATATCTTTTTGCATGTATGCTTATCCAATATCTTTTAGTTGACCTTAAGGGCTTTTACGGTTTATGTCTAGATGTCCCCCCAAAGCCTCATGCAGTCATGGAGGAGGGCTTCTAGAGTTTGTGAACGACTCATGGTCCAATGCTGGAATTATAGATGTAAGTGCTACACTCAAGTGGGTATAGCCTACATACAATATAAGGGACAGAAAGAGTCTCCTCTCTATGCTCCTCTGCTTTGCTTTTGTTGTTTTCTACCACCATGATCTGTTGCCCTCTGCCGTGTTTCACTCTGCCTTGGAGCCAGCTGATTATAGAATGAAACCTCCACAAAATGTGAGTTAAATAAATCCTTCCTTCCTTCACTTTGAGTGTCAGGTATTTTGTCCAAGCAATAAGAGAAACGTAATAAAATTATGTGCATGAGTCTTTGGTGTCCAGGGGTGGAATGTTATGGTTTATGTTTAAATGTCCCCCATAGCCTCATTCAGCCATAGGGGGGTGGCCCTTTTGAAAGTGACTGAGTCTAGCACTTGTAATTGGTTCATTGTCCAGCACTGGGATGGTGGTGTGATTGCTGTACCCTCCCAGGGGTGGGTAGCTGGCATACATTATAAGGCAGGGAAAGAGTCTTGTTCCTCCCTTTTGCCCTTTTTGCTCTTCTGTCTTATGGACACCATGAGTGGTTGCTCCTTAGCCACACCACCCTCCTTTGGAGCCAACTGGGTATAGACTGAAACCTCCAAAATCTGTAAGCTAAATAAACTATTCTTTCCTTCTTGGGCATCAAGTATTTTGTCTCAGCAATGAGAGAAAAGTAACCAACACAAGGGCTTATGAAAATATTTCAAGAGTGTAGTAAATACTTTTTCTATTTCTTTAAATTTTTAATGGCCTAAAAGTCATAACACGTGAGAACATGATCTTGCTTTAAAGAATGAGGTTACTCTTTACAGCTCAACCATGTGTGTTGGATTTTATTATTGTTTCCAACTACGGGCTCTCCTGAAGATGTACACATCCATTTTAGTGCTTTCCACCACACAGAATATAGTACTTTCCATGTTAATCTAAAGTTTATTCATATGATTTTATTAGTACTTCCAGATCAAGTGGACATGATATAAGCATTGTCCTATCTGATATTGACAGCTTCTTGCTTCTAGGAAATGGAGATAGGTTTTTCATTGGTAATAGGAATGTCATTCTCAGCTTTAACTATGCCATTGAAGTTACCATGTATTAAATCATATCAGAATATGTAGATTATTCCAATTATGTAATGGAGTCACTGATAAAGACAATCTCAGTTGGAGTTAAAAGTGTCTTCGTGTGCCCAAGTGGACAAATTTATTCACTTGGAAGTTACTGTTATTCCTCAAGGATTAAGTTGACACTGAATGGGAACATGTAGTTGTCTGTTGGACAGGGAAAAGCAGAGAATCAATTATCTTTTAAGAAAGTTCAAAATGAGGACAATTTTTTCTTATATTTGCTTATATATTTACCATTTTGAACGCTCTTCACTACATTCAAGATTCAATTTACTATCCAGTGTAATTTCCCCGTGTATGAAGAAATTTCATTTGGTACAGCCCTTCTTGTACAAAATCTTTGTAGCATATATTTACCTGAAATCTTTATTTCAAGTCTTTGAAGAATGTTTAATCTGTAGCCCCAGGATGTTGACCAGTAGAGGGTGCTGTTCTTCTCCTAGTTTGGCATGAAGACAAATTCTGAGGCTTCTAGCAGACATCCCAGCTCTTAAAGCACTTGGAGTCTTTGGTGTAGAGCTGATTTTGCAGCGAAGGTTGCCCCAATGTAAGCCTTGTGAAAAGACAAGATCCTTTTCATTTCGAGCTATGTAAATTTAGAAATTATTAGAAAGTGGTACTATGCTGAATAAACAGGTCAACCTGAATCCGTGGTGTTACTTAGACACTAAACCTTTTCCTAGCAAGAAGTTTACTAGCATAGAATTTTGAAAAGTGACATCATCTTTTTATTGTGTGTGGGAACTCATAAATGATAATGTAATTTTGTTTCATTCTATGATAAAATAGTTTTCTATTATATTCTATAGATAATCTCCACCACAGAGGTTATAGGGGTAGAACTCCATAGACCTGCCTCCACATCTACAGATTGTGTGAGTTTTTTCAAGGTATCAAACCTCAGTTCCCTTTTCTGCAACACTGAGATAACCATAATACTTGGCTTACATGATTATTATGAGTTTCCTGATATAATATATATGAACTACTTACTATAATGTCATCTGTCAAATTATGACTCAATAAATGCCAAGGATTATATTCATTAGTATTAGGTCAGTGGAAGAAATTAATGGAATGAAATAAAATTATTGTCTATATTTTGTGATTTTTTAATTCAGTGTAATGTCCTAGTAACTAATATAAACAATGTTAAGGCCTTTATCTAGATGTCATCCCAAAGCCTTATATGGTCATGACTCCAGAGTCTCGAAGCTGGCTGGATTAGGATATGTGATGCTGGGATTAAGAATTCAATGCTGGAATTAAGGGTGTGATGCAGGGAATAAGGGGCTCCACATTGGATTGGGTGGCATCACCAAAAAGGCAGATGGCCTGGATGGAATATAAAGGGATAGAAAGAAGTTGCATTGCTATTGCACTGATTTGTTGCCTCCTCCCTGCCCTGCTCTGGTGTGGACTGTTTTTTCTTTGTCATGCCCCTCTGCCATGCAACCCTGCCTTAGAGCCAGCGGACTGTGGAGTGAAACCTCTACTCATTGTGAACCAAAATAAACCTTTCCTCCTTTAACTTTGGATGTTGGGTATTTAAACTTAGTAATTAGAAAAGTGACTAAGATTTTGGTACCAGAGAACTTCAACTGGGACTATACCTAACCATGTGTTTTGGGAACCTTTGACAATAGTTCACAGCAGGAGTTTGGAAAAGTTTGGAGATGCTGGCTAAAGAAGCACCCTTGGAATGTTTTAAGCTGTACTTAATGGAAGATTCTAGTCAGAACTCAGAAGACCAGAATGCTGATAGAATTGCAGCAGGTAAAAACCAGGCTCAGGAGGTTTCTGTTGGGAAAAAGGACTGCAGTGACTGTTGGAGTCCAGACCATGTGTGTATACTTTGGCAGAAAAGTTTTCAGCATTTCTTTCATGTCCAGAGACTTTGCCTAAGACTCAGATTAAAAACATAGAACTAATGAAACTTGCAGAAGAAATTTCAAGTCAGTCTAACGTTAAGGTGTGGTGTGACTACTATTGGAATTTTTTTAGCCAGATATGTATTGAGAATCAAAAGCAAAGAGCCCAGCAGAATGATTTAAAGTGTTTTGAGTTTGGCTAGAAAGGAAGCTCTAGTAAAGTTTTGGATTGCTAAAATAGAGCAGTGGAGAATTTGGTTGCTGAAGAAGAAGAGGACAATAGAAAAATGGCCTGAAAGTATTATAAGAACCAGCAGGACTTCATCTTTTACAGTCTCAAAACTGCAACTGTGAAAGACTTTCCCTTGAGAAGATGGTTCCAGGTTACTATGCCCCAGAATATCAGCAACCTATAGGATTTGCTCCTCTGAATTGAGTTTGTAGTACTCAGTAATTTGGGGAATCCACCACTACTGCCAAGAAATAAGGAAGCCTGGCTATTGCTCCAGCTGGCAGTAGACTGGTGTCATTCACTGTGGTGCTGATGCAGAGTGCAAGACTTATGGGATCATGAAGGCTTCCACTCAGATTTCAGAAGAAGGCCTGGGTGACTGCTGAGAGGGCAGTGTGGGTGACCCCTGAGAAGGCAGTGTGTTGAGTTCTGAATGTGAAACCAAAGGTCAATGTCAATTTCAAGTTTGGAAAATCCAGGAACATGGATCATCAGAGGAAAACTGCAAAGAGTGAGAAAGCCAGTCTAAGAGAGAAGCCATGAAAACTACAGCCATTGGCAGTGCTCTAGAGGTAGAACCACCCAAACCCTTTGGAGTTCACATCTTGCCAGACATTACCTCAGATGCTGAACATGGAACTACAGGACTTAATATTTTCCCTGCTGGATTTTAGACTCTCATTAGTCCCATTCTTGTCATTCTACTGGAAATATAAATGCCTATCTTGTACCACTGAATGTTAGAATAATTTTATTTTCATTTGTACAGGGACTCACAGCTAAAACTTGCTTTAAATCTCACAGGAGATTTTTGATTTGAACTTTTCATCAATGCAGAAACTGTTAGGAATTTGGCAACTCTTAGAGCTGAACTAAAATCCACTTGCATAAAGGGATGTGCACGAGTTTTTTGGAGACCTTGGGTGGAATGTTATGGCTTGTATCTAGATGTTCCCCCAAAGTCTCATGTGGTCATAGGTGGGCCTTTTGGAAGTAGTTGGATTAGGGTGCATGACGTTGGTATTAACCAAGCCCCACCTTGGCTGTGGGTGTCACCACCAAAAAGCAGGTAGCTTGGATGGAATGGAAAGGAGTAGAAAGAAGCTGTGTTGCTATTTTACTGCTTTGCTGCCTTCTCTCTGCTCTGCTTTGTCATGGAATGTTTCTCTTTTGTGATGCCCCTCTGCCATACCTCCCTGCCTTGGATCTGACTATAGACCAAAACGTCTATAAACTATGAGCCAAAAGATGCCTTTCCTCCTTTAACTTTAGGTGTTGAGTATTTCGTCTCAGCAATGAGAAAAATAATTAAGCTGTATAGAATTCATATGATTTCCTGAGAATCTTTTCTTATAAACCAGGCTAATGGTACAAGGCAGTAGTAAGGCTACATTTTTTTTTTTTTTACTTTTACTTTATGTTACCTGATTTTTTATAGTATCCTCTGTGGCCACACATGGGTGATAGTTCTTCTGGAACTCCTTGACAAGAATGAAAACTTCTGATGCTGTGTCTGGGAGGGCTGGTGGCAGTCATGCATATAAAAGCTACATTCATAAAGTAATTGAACCCTTGCTGTTGCTGGCTGAATTGTGTACTCTCAAATTCATAAATTGAAGTCTTAACCCATGGTAATTCAGAATGTGACTCTACTTGGAGATAGGACCTTTAAAGTGGAAAGTAAGGTCAGCTGAAGTTTTGGGAGTAAGCCCTAATTTGATATTAGTATTGTCCTTTTAAGAAGAGTACAGCACAGATATGCACAGATGGAAGACCATGTAAGACACTGGAAGATGTCCATCTACAAGCCAAGGAAAGAAACCTTGAGAAGAATTTAACCCTCCTGACTTGTTAATCTTGGACTTCTAGCTGCAAACATTGTGAAGAATAAATATCTTTTGTTTTACTATCCCAGAACATAGTACTTTGTCCTACTAAACAAGAAAACTAATGTATCACTTGTCATCTTTGCTCTAGTCCTCCTTATTACCATGATTTCTCCACAGGATTACCGTTTCTACTATGTGGATACTTTTATAAATTTATGAGGGATCCCCTTTATGCTTCCTTTAAATAAAAAATTAAATGTATCAAGGTGGTCTGCAAAGTGTAATACCACTAAATGGAACTCACACTTGTAAGACTTCATTTTCCTGTAAGAGTTGGTGTCTGACAATATGTCACATACTAAAGTCTGCCATGATATGTCAGTGGAGCACTCTATGGTTTTGTTGGAACTGTGTGAACTAAATTTTCTTTGTATAGAAAGATTCTTGTGAAGTAGAAGGAAAAAAAAGAGAGACGAGCATCTTTTGTTCTTTCCAGAGATTGATATGTGAATATTAAATGCTGCTGTCTATCCTACAAAGAAAACCAATGTGCCCTCAAGACAATTATACTGAAGGAGTGCTTGCCTTAAGAAAATGGAAAGGACAGTCCAGATATGTGAATGTTACAAAAGCTGAGGGGTGAAGATCTCATGTGCTGAATGTTAAATTGTCAATCAGTTTTTTCGCTCTCAAAGGGAGCAAGTGTATTTCCAAAGTGTGAGACTGTGGCTGCATTTTAAATTAATACAGTATTTATTTGGCATTGCTGCTATAACAAATAATACAAAGTAGCAGTTTAGAACAATGCCTATTGATTATCTCAGTCCTGGAGTTAGAATCCAGGCATGGCATGACTAGGTCCACCCAGCTCAGTACTTTACAAGGACTAACGTGAAACTTTCAGCTGGGCTGCGCTCTTCTCTGGAGGTAGCGGAGCAGGATCTGGTTTTAGAGTTAAGTTTTTTCAGTTCCAGGATTGAAGCTGCCATTTCCTTGCCAGTCGCCTTAATGTTCAAATCAAGGATAGAAGATCAAATCATTCTTATGTCTTGAATCTCCAACTTTCTCTTAGACTACCAAAGAAAGAGTGCTGATTTTAAGGTTTCATGTGATTAGATTAGGTTCACCTGGATGATCCACGTATTTTAAGGTCCATGATTAAGAAGATATAATTATCTTCAAAGTGACTTTAGCAATCTAATACATTTCTAGGAGTAGCTAGGAACAATTATTATAGAGTCCTGAATATTGCCTGCTGCACAACATTAGGGGACATTTTCTTAGTTTACTTAAATAAATTTTAATTTCGTTTTGAAATAATTATGAACATGTAAAGTAGTACTATTGCAATAATGACATTTTGGCTTGTGTGGATGCACTTTCAAGTTATATATGTAATGTGTAGACACATACAAAGTTTATACTATATAATATAAACATATATAGAGTATGAAAATGCTTATGTATTTAACTGTAATACATATAATTTGTGTAATATACATAAAAATTTGACTTATAAATATGTAGCATAAACATACATTGTATTATACACACATGTATATATATATATATATTGATTTATTTACAATTTATTTTATGATTTTGGGCATTCGCATTTGTGGGGGAAGATGACTGTGGTTGTGTTTGTCACCTGATGTGGAGTTCATGAACCAGAGAAAAATTTTGCTGAGTGCTTCACTTTGCAAACGTAAGCTTTCATGACCCAAAGTATTATTGTATTTTTATGGTACTAAGGATTGAACCTGGGCCTTCACACTGAGTCACATCTCCAGCCACTATAAATTTATTTTTTAAAAATTTGAGACAAGTTCTCATTAGTCACTAAGTTGCCTAAATTTGTGATCCTCCTGCTTCAGCCTCTCAGAGTGCTGGGATTACCAGAGTCCATCACCATCATCACTTCAGTTTATACTTTCAATGACAAAAACTGTATTTTCCCCACTGAGTTACAAACTCAAGCTGATTTAAAATTTTGTTAGTAATGGACAGCTCCCATAGTTATCTCAGGCTTCTTTAGTTATAGGACTATTTATCTTGTGCCACAAATTGGGGCTCTTCAAAGATCTCCAGGTATGAACAAAGGTAAATCTAATACACTAATCCTAATTAACAAAAGATTATCAAACTTCAGAATGCATCAGAATTACCTAGACAGATCATTAAAACACACCTTGCTGAGTCATATTCCTGAATTTCAGATTAAGTATCCATGAGATGGAGCCTTGATAATTTACCTTATTAGCATTTTCTAAGGGTGTTGTTAATACAAGTAAAAGATTCACATTTTGAAAATCAGTCTTTTAGTTAGTTTTATTTCTATTTTGTCTACTTCTGAAAAAGCTCAAATTTGCTACGTTATGTTTTGGACATGTCTGCAGTAGATGTTGCCATAATTATTTTATGTATACTGTGTCCAATATTGTGTTGAAAATGGAAACTTGAGGGAAAAAGTGATAAAGGGAAAGAGTACTCTGATCATTCATGAAACATAGGATATTTCCTTATAAGGTTGTTTATAATTCCTTCATTTTCTTGCTTTATCTAAATATTGCCCTATAAAAATTGAGCATAAGTGGATAATAGAAGAGTAAGAAAGGATATTCAAAGAAGAAAGTGAGTTGCTACTATTCAAATGTTTCCCCTGAAAGCAAAGTCTACAAGAAGGTTTTTCAAAATACGATTTATATCTCATAAATGATTTATACTCATTGCAAGCCTTTGTGAGACAAAAAGGACTATCTCAGTCCAGAACACCTAGGAAATGATCCTCAAGTGCCCACAGAATGTACTTCAAATCTCATGACTGCCCAGGTATCTTCCTAAAGTATTTGGGAAATAATGCCTTCCAAATTGTACATGATGTTTCTGAATGGTAGATTCTAGCACAAAATACCTGGCAAAGATTATTCCCAGCACCTATTTGTTGTTATTCTCTTTGTAGCAATGGAGAAGAGACTCTAAAGGGGTTTGGGTAGCCCTGGATTGATGGCAGACTGTCAAGCTGAGGGACAGACAGGTAAACCTAGCTGAGGTCTCACTATACAGGCTTTCATGGCATGATAGATGCCTCCATGTTATTTTGGAATCATTGAAGTAGTTGAATCTCTTGACTCTGGGAGTAAAATGATTAACTTATTTTTACAAAGATTATTCTCTTATTTTCATTTCTAGAAAATAGTTTTATACATCTCTGGAGAGCAAAATAAGGAACAAAAGAGAAAAACATGTAACACTCTGGTAATTATATGAGATTTGAATTAAAGGAAATGAAAAAGAAGACAGAGAAGCTAGTTGCTTTCGAAGCATTCTTCTTTTCCTTTAACAGTTAAACTTTGGCTTTGTGCACATTAACAGCAACATTATACTTTCAAGAAGAGAAGTGCCCTGACAGTCTCCCATTCTTTCATTTTTCTTCACCTTTATTAAGTAAATGAGAAAAGCAATTCTATCTCTGCAAAGATCATGTGTGAACTAACAGAGATTTCTGGGTGTTTACCGGGGATCCATGTTGTCCATGTTTAATGTAGAGGTGGCCAGGTGGATAGTCTATAGCTGCTGAGCTACAGACTTATTACTCACAATTCCTTTGCCCCTACGTGGGACAACTATGTCACTGAGTTTTCTTTAATGAAAGGTGAGTTAAAAGTATATCAATGCCAGAACAGGTATATAAAAACCTTTCATATCACCTCCCAAACTTTTTGCCTATCAGCTAAATAGATGAAACCCTCCTAGATGACCTTGGAAGCCACCTGATGGAAAAAAAAGTAGCCTTTCCATGAACTTGGGCCCCATAATCACCTTCATCCCTCATGCCAAACTGTTACTGTGTCTGCCAACTGGATCTTATATGAGCAAGAAAACTTGTTGTGTCTCATTGAGCCACTGATATCTTGGAGGTTGTAGTTATCCTAGCATTTTTCTTTGTTTTTCTATAGCAATATATAAAATCTCTTAAGCACATGATGCCTGAGGGCACTTAAATATGAATGTATTATGAGTACTTGAAAATCTAGGTGGTGAACTCATGAGGATCTGAATATACAGATCTTTGTATTTATTGGGGCATAGATACTAGTTGAAAGTATGGGTGTTGTTAGGATGGTGTAAAGAGAGTGAATAGAATGAGAAAAGACAATGTATCAGTCAGATTTTCATCACTGTAACAAAATACTAGAGACCAGATATGTAGGAAGAAAAGAGGCTTATTTTGGTTTGAGCATTATAAGTTCAAAGATCAAAGTGTGTAGATCCCATAGGATCAGCTGCTGGTAAGAGCAGCACAAGGTATGATGTGATGGTGGAGTGTTGAAGCAAATGATCCATCTTCTCCAAGGAATCATAGAGATAGCTGGGCAGGCCAGGCTTGAACTTTTTATAACAATTCTGTTATGGTTTAGATGGAGAATTCTGCCAAAGGCTTCATGTGCTCAGTGCTTAGAGGCAGGGCTCATAGAAGGTGACTGAATCATGAGAATGGTATGACTTGATGTTAGGTTGTGTGTTCTTGTCAGAAGAGGTAGGTCACTAGTGGCATGATCCAGAAGGGTATGTTTTCCTCTCCAGCTTCTCCCATCTCTTTCTGTGCCCCAGCCACCACAGTGTGAGCATCTTTCCTCTGCTATGCCTCTCTGCCTTCCAATTATCCCCTGGAAAGGGCTGTCCATGGACTGTAGCTGTGAGACAAAATAAACCTCCTCTTTAAGTTGTGGGTATTGGGTATTGCATTCCAGCAATGAGAAAGTGATCAGTATACACTCTCTCATGAGAACTATCAGAGAATCCCACAAACACTACCATGGTTTTTCATTGGTAGCAGATTAGGTGGACCTATTGTATTGGATGATCCTGTGTCCCCCTAAGGACTTGTAATTTGTACGGGGCTGAGTCTGGCATTCCTGATTGGTTTGTTGTCTAGTGCTGGGGTTGGTGATGTGAGTGCTGCACCCACCCAGGGGTGGAGCCAACATACAGTGTAAGGGTGAAAGGAGTGTGGGTCTTCCTCTTCTTGCTCTTCTGTTCTTTCTCTCTCTTGCCAGTGCACCTTGTTGTTTGGAGGCTGCCATGAATGGCAGCCCCGCCATGCCATGTTGCCTTGGAGCCAACTAAGTATGAACTGAAACTCCCGAGAAACTGTAAGAAATAAACTTTTCCTTCCCTAATTTTGAGTGCCAGGTATTCTGTCTTGGCAATGAGTGAAAAGTAACCAAGACAGAAAATTTGGTACCAGAGAAGTGGGGGTCATTGCTGTGACTATTTCTGACCATGTGGTTCAAGAGCCTTTGGAAATGGCTTGTGGGAAGAGTTTGGAAAGGTTCAGAGATGTCACCTGAAAGAGTGGTACTGAAACAGCTTAAGCTGTTTTGTATGGGAGATTCTGGTCAGAGCTCAGAAGACCAGAAGGTTGTTAAAAAGCCTGCCAGTAAAGATCAGGTTCGGGAGGTTTCTGCTGGGAAGAAGAACTGCACTGGGTGTTGGACTCCACACGATGTGTGTTACAGCATGGCAGAAAGTTTGTCTGCATTCAGCCTGTGCCCAGAGACTTTGCCTGAGATTGAGATTAAGGGTGGAGGACTGATTAGCTTTAAAAAAGACATTATAAGGCAGCCAAATGTCGAAATGGTGGCCTGGCTGTTGTTGGGGGCTCTTAGCCAGATTTATGTTGGGAATCAAGAGCAAAGAGTACAGCATGTGATCTAAAGTCTAGCTTGTGAGTTTGGCCAGGAAGCTGTGAACTGT
This sequence comes from Dasyprocta punctata, assembly GCA_004363535.1. NCBI lineage: Eukaryota > Metazoa > Chordata > Mammalia > Rodentia > Dasyproctidae > Dasyprocta > Dasyprocta punctata. Next base: position 61,998 of record RJWM01010220.1, read on the forward strand.
AAAGATTGAGCTGAGACCTTGATTACTGAGAAGGAACAAAGGAATAAGAAAGATGGCCTGGGGGCATCCCAGGAAGCAATGAGTCTCTACCCTTTGCAGCCTGAAGCCGGCAAAGGTGAAAGAGTTTGCTTGGAGGAAAAAGCTGCAGAGTGCCATGTCCCAGAGTGGTGACATAGGCCACAGGAGGTTTTAAAAGGGCGGTGGCCACACCAGGTTCCAGAATGGGGGTGACCACACCAGATTCCAGAATGGCAACTGCATAGAGAAGTTGTTCCTCACAATCAGGTTCAGAGAGCTCAGTGATCCAGGCAGTCGACCTCTACAACCAAGAGAGGAAAGCCTGGCTACTGCTCCACCTGGCAGCACATCTTTGTGGCATCCATGTGGCACTGGTTTTATGTGCAAGGAAAATGCACAGAATAAGGCTAAGGTAGCTTCTGCCCCACCAATGGAGGGCAGTGTGTAAAGATGTAAGAGTGAAGCCAAGGAACATGGATCATCCAAGGAAAGCTATGGAAGTTAAAACCCCTGAAAGTGCCATTGGGGTGGAGTTGCTCAAGACTTTTGGAGCTTGCAACCAGATTGCTCCAGATGCTGAGTGGAGAACTCCAGGACTTAATGTGTGCCCTGCTGGATTTTGAACTTGCTTTGGTTGTTTTGTATTCCCCTGTTTGTAACTTTTGGAATGGTAATGCTTATCTTGTGCCTTTATATGTTGGAAGTGCTTAACTTGTTTTCATTTGTACAGGGCATTGTAATCAAAAGTTTGCGATAGATTTTGGAGGAGATCTGGGACTTGGACTTTTCAGCAATGCTGAAACTGATAGGACTATGGCAACTCTTGGAGATGGACTAAATGTCTTTTGTATTAAGGATATACATGAATCCTTGGGGGCCCAGGGGTGGAATGTATTGGATGATCCTGTGTCCCCTTCAGGATTTGTAATTTGAATGAGGCTGAGTCTGGTGTTCCTGATTGGTTTGTTTTCTAGCGCTGGGATTGGTGATGTGAGCGCTGCACCCCCCAGGGGTGGAACCGACATACAGAGTAAGGGTGAAAGGAATGCGGGTCTTCCTGTTCTTGCTCTTCTGCCCTCTCTCTCTCACTAGTGTGTCTTGCTGGTTGGTGACTGCCACGAATGGTAGCCCTGCCATGCCATGCTGCCTTGGAGCTAACTAAATACGGACTGAAACTCCCAAGAAACTGTAAGAAATAAACCTTTCCTTCCCTAATTTTGGGCGTCAGGTATTCTGTCTTGGCAACGAGTGAAAAGTAACTAAGACACCTATGATCTCCCACTTGGCCCCTGTCTCGGAGGTCCTACGTCTCCCACTGCCATACTGAAGACCACACTTCCGAACCACGAACCCTTGGAGGACATTCAAAATACACCCAAATTATAGCAGAAAGTCAAATATGATACATAGCAGTTGAGCAGTAAGGATAAAAACTAGAAAGAAGCAGTAGCAAAATGTGTAATCAAGAGAACACACTACATTCTGTCATGGAACTCATGAGAATTCAGGAGAAGGAAGACTGTTAAAGGCTGAGACTAAATTATGTTTCAATGGAATTCAAAAAACAAAAGTAAAATTGCTGTGCACTGAGGAGTGAAAAGAGTGGTGATAGAAACCACAACTGAATCTAGAAGAGGATCAGTAAGGAAAGGAGATACATGCTTTCACATGAGAAAAATGAGCAGATGAATTTTAAATGTGAGGTTGAACTAAACAGGTTTTTAAACTGGAAGAGATGAGCCCCTGCAGGAGAGGCTATATTGAAAATAAAATAAAAGTGATGCTGACTGCTGAAAAGAACTTGGAGGCCCCAAGGACACGATGGAAAGTTCACGTGTTTTGTCTGCCTTATTTCACACTTACATCCCCAGTCTTAAAATACCATGGCCAAAGAAGGCACCAATAAATTTTTATTAAAAGAACATTGGAAAAGAGGCAGAAAGAAAAGAGGAGATCAAAAGTACAAATAAAAGTGTTAACTTTGGAAGAGAGGCAAGACACCATGTGTGGCAGAAGGAAAGGAGGGAAAGCTAAGGAACATGCAGATCATATAGGAGGTGGAGTTTGTGACTGATGGGTGCTATTTATTCTGTGAGGTAGGAGGCTTGACCATCTGTTAAAATGAGTGGGTGAGTCTAGCTAAGTGATTTAAGAAGAGTGGGAAGGGTTTGTAACAGTTACTGGAATGAATAATGTGGTTATTTTATTCAAGTGAAAGTTTTAGGCTATTCTAACCATTCATTGTGAAAATGCATTCATTTGAGATTGTGGAAAGAAAGATTTACATAAAATAAAGCACATAAAGCACTGAATCTTTAATAAAGCTAGGGTTACACTTAAGGTACAAATATAAATTTGTTTACAAATTATCTAGAGTGATATTGATTTTCTATTTTGTGTATTACACATCTCAGCCACAGAGTAAGTTTATTTCCATGAGCTTTAAAGCTGTTTCTGTTGTGTTAGGAGCCATAACATTGTATAATGAAAACTTCATCATTTAAGTAAAATTATTCAAGAAATCAATTGCCCTTAATTATCTAAGTAAGCCATTGAATCAATGCCTTTTATGGAGAAAACATAAG
>RJWM01010221.1:0-64146 GCA_004363535.1 Dasyprocta punctata
TTCTCCTCCCCTTCTCCAAAGAGACAGCAGCATGGCAGGAGGACACTGAAGCAAAAGGTAAGCTGTCTGAACAAAGGGAAGCAAGGGGGAAGGGCAGGCAGCCATTCACTAAACTACACCCACTCTTGCTGACACAGGAGAAAGGAAAAGTCAGGTGCTTCTGCCTGTCTCAGTGTGACAAACATTATTACTAAGTTTATTGAGTAAGATATAAACTGTCCATCAGAGGCAAACTGTCATTAGAACAATAATATATTCACAAAATACTATTCTCATTAAGCACCTTACCAGGTCCTGCAGAGACTTTTTCTACAGCTATGTCCAATTCATATATTAAAAGTAAGGCCTGGTGCCTCCCAAGAACCCACCATGTTGGGTCAGGGAGGATCCAACAAGAAGACAACAAGCCTGCCTTCCTGGTGAGTGGCACGACTGTCATGAACTCCAGGAAAAGAATGATCCATGCCTCCCGCGAACCCACCATGTTGGGTCAGGGAGGTTCCAACCAGAAGACAACTAGCCTGCCTTCCTTGTGAGTGGTGTGACCAGCGCAGACTCCAGGAAGAGAAAGATCTGTACCTCCTGTGCACCTACCAGCACTCAGGCTGAGAATCAAGACAACCCACATCCTGTAAGTAACCTGCTGGTTCAGAGGACCAGCTAAATTGATAGCAACTAAGGTACATAAAGCAACTAAATCCTTGTACTGTTTGGTTGATTTTGCAGGCCTGGGGCCGGCAGTCTGAGCGTCTCTTGGGAGGCTGACAGTATGCAAAGTATGCAAATATGGGGGATTCCCTTCTGTCTTGTCTTTGACACCCAATATTGTTCTCATTGTTTTGCTTTATTCTGATTATTTTTTTTTGCTTTATTTCATATTCTGTTTTGATTGGTTTTATTCTGTTTTGTTTTTGGTTTGATTTCACTATACCTAGTGGAATGGTCAACTATTGTGAAGATAACAAGATATACTATAGTAGCTGTTGTTTTCCTAGTATCTTGCTTGAAATTTCTGTACCAGTTCTACTGCTTTGTTTTGATTGACTTTGTTCTGTTACATTTTGTTGGATTTTACTATCTTTAAAATCAAATTAAAAAAATAAAAGTGAGGCCTTACTGACAATCAGAAAACTGATAATTGAAACCACCATACTTCTCTGACTGTACAAACAATACCGGGACTGCATGGACATAATTCCTTAACCCTATACTATGGAATACTAGGCATAAGCATGAATAATTTAGTTGATTACTTCAGGAAATGCCAGCACATAGAGGTAAAGTTTATTAGCCAAGAAATAACAAACTCATGAAAACTAACACATCACTCATCCTCACGTACTTCATGACTCATCTCACTGTTACTATCAATCTCAAACTGCTGGTATAAATCCTCTTCAGCTCTAACCTGTTCTTGCTTTAGATGGTCCACATTAAACTCACCCCATCAGGCCCTAAAACTCGATAAACACCTTCACATAACTTCTCATAATAACTATATTTCCAAGGCCTTATTATCCCCTGATACAGCAAATCTGATAAACTGAGCTTTGCTGACCAATAGGTTTTCCTGGTAGTGTATAGTCATCTGTAGCTGCAATTCTACATTGTGCCTTGTACCATGTTAGGAGCTTTATTAACAGTGACACTAATCTTTGAAACAAATCTATTAGGTAATGCTGTTGTCACTGGTATACAAAGAGAAAACTGAAGCCCAGGTTGGTGGGAAAATTGCCTTGACCCCACAAATAAGATGTGATAGATCTGGCCATCAACTTGAGTTTGTCTGCCTCCAAAAGAACTTTGACTCATGAGGTAGTTCACAAGTCATTTGAAAATGTAGTATAGAAAGTTAAAGTCCTACCTTTTCCTTACACTGAAGTCAACTCCAAGTGCACTGATGATTAAAATGCAGAAAACATTTATTATTCAGTCTTTCCATTAGATTTTACTTTTCTAAAGTCATTATTATTCTACAATTTAAAAGGTAACTTTAGATAACTATACAATGCATTTTGACAGTTTTACATCTTATATAATTTAAATTTAGTACTTTTCAATGTCTTCAGAAATTTCAGTACTCTTTAACTTCACTTCCTCTTATTTTATGAATTATCATTATCTAATAAAGTTTAATTCTGTAGTGTTCAAGCCACCTTAAAAAATATTACTGTGACAAATACTCAATGTTTATTTTGAGCCATATATTTAACCTTTTCAGCAACCCTTCCTTCAGCAATTTTGAACTTTCATCTGGATTAATTATTCTTCTGCTTAAAAAATACTTGGAGTGTTTTCCTCACTGTAAGCCATCTGGTGGCATATGCCTCCATTTTTCTGTTTGAAAAATTACTTTATTTTGTCTAATATTTGAAGGAAAATTCACTTGATCAATAACATAAAGTTAGCATCTATATTCTTTTATCAATTTAAATACATCCATTCACTGTTTTAATACTATTTCTGCAGAGAAAGCAGAATAAATCAGAAGTCAGCTTTATTCTTCCTGTTTTGAAAAAGAATCTGGCATTTTCTTCCTATTATTTTAAACAATATCTTTTTGTCTTTGATTTTTCAGAAGTTTTATCAAAATGTAAAATAATGTGCCTCTTGTGGCTTATACTTTATTTTGTTTGGGGTTCATTGTTCATCTTGCATCTGTAACCTGTCATTTCCTTTTGGCTAGGGAAAGTTCTGACTAGACCTCATTACTGTAGTTTGTGAGTTTTCTCTCCTTTCTTTTTGATATTCCAAGTTCATGCCCTCGAGTTTGTCATGCTATTTTTTATACTTTCCAACCTTTTGCTTCTTTGTTATTTAGCTTATTTTCTTCTGACTTATTTCACAGTTAAATAATTTTTGTTAGTGGTATATCATATTAAAATAATCACTGGTGATTATAATGTCTGTTACTTTTTTGTTTCTAGAACTGCCTACACTTACAGTTTCTGCTAAGAGGCATTTTTTATTATGTGAGCCTGCTGATCATATTATTTCAAAGCTCACATGTTTTAATGTTATAATCCGAATCACTTGAAATTGAGTTTCTATTTCCTTGGATTTCTAGTCAAGTCTTCTCTCCCTGTATACATAGTTATTTTTTACTGAGTTCTGGATTCTATTACAAATGTCTAGAGTGAATGGAATCTACAAATATTATGTTCTTCCAGAACGGATTTCCTTTTTGTTTTGTCAGCTAAGGAAAATTTACCTTAATCTGATCAGTAACTGATTCTATTGGTTTCAGTGTTTATTGTAAGCTAGTCTGTGTAAGGTTTCTTCTGATTCTAGTGTAGACTCTTTAGGAATCCCGAATAATTTCTTGGGTATTAAGGATTTTCCACATCCCCAGAAGGCCCTGAAATTCTAGTTTTCATATTTCCATTTCTGTGAGACTGGACAAAATATCTGACAACCAAAGTTAAAGAAGGGAAGATTTAATTGACTCACAGTTTGCAAAGGTTCAGTTCATGGTTGGCTGGCTCCAAGGCAGGCTGACATGTCAGAGGGGCATTGTAGGAAGAAACAGTTCATGGCAGGCTGAAGACAGCAAATAGCAAGTGACAAGTGACAAGGAGCAATGCTGTTTCTGTTCCTTGTATTTTATTCAGGCTACCCACCCTTAGGGAAAGTAGCACTCACACCCAGAACAAAGCAGCCTTAATCCTAGCGTCCCAGTATGATTCAGTCCCAGCATCACATACTTGGTCTCAGCAGCACACACCCTAGAACCAGCCACCTCCAAAAAGCCCCACCTGTGAGTGCATGAGACTTTGAGGGGACATCTACATACAAGCCATAACAGAGAACGTCAAAATTTTTGTTCAGTTTTTTTCAGTACCCATATTCAGTACGGGCAATCATCTTGAATGCTGAGAAATACTAGGTTTATTTGCTGACTTTAAACATTTTTAGATGCTCTCAGCCTAAGGCATATTCCAAGAGAAACTTATTTTAGCATTTTTGTAAGAGGAACTACTTTTAATCCCTCTTTTTAAAAAAGATTTTAAAAATTAGCTTACTACTTGTTTTTCTCTGTGAAGTGAAGAGCGGGAGATAGTTAACTGATTGTGTCAACAAGAGTTAGAAATGCCCGACTAAATTGGATCAGCATAATTCCTGGTGTGGCTGAAGGGATTTACTGAAGACGGAAGACCCACCCTAGGTGTGAGTGCCACAACCCTAAATGCTTGTACCCTGAATAGTGAAAGAGGGAAAGGCATGCTCCTGCTTGCTGCTTGTGTCCTTCTGCCTGGCACAACACAAACTGTTCCTCCCCTGTGATGTCCCTTTACCATGCCAACCTGCCTTGGAGCCAGCCTACTATGGACTGAAACCTCTACAAAATGGGAGCTGAAATAAATCTTTCCTCTTTTAACTTCTTGGTAACAGGTATTTTGTCTCAACAATGAGAAAAGTAATGAAGACATCACGTGTTGCGTAAGTAAAATGTCCTTAAGTATTAAAAAATTCTTAAGAGAACAAAAGTAAATCTAAATATCTGTAGAAACCATACATATTTCCCAGGTAAAGTAGCGATTTGTCAGCAATTTTCTTTTGTTTTTAATAATAATATATATTTAAGCATGACTGTGACTGTATTTCTACAGTCTATGCATCTGTTCTGAGCAGGACATTCACTTACTTATGATTTGTCTGTCTCCATCTCCTCTCAAATTCTTGGAAGCAGCCACTTGAGAGTCGAGTTTATGTAGCAGTTAACTGCATAAGAATATGGGGAGTGATGGAGAAATTTTTGCTGTTATTTTTCAGAACACACAGCAAATGATGTACTTGAGATCGTATAAATGGTAACAATTTCAAGTTATTGATTGAAATGAGTTAAATTAATTAGCATAGAATGCTGAGAGTAAGTCTCAATCCAGACCAACATCTGAAATGTGATTTTAAAAACATTTTACATTACATTATTCTCTGCCTAATATCATCTCTACTGTCTGAAGTCTAATCTCTCATTTAATCTCTCAAGGGGTCACATGTAGCTAGTTATCTGTCTTATTCTCTGTTACATTAGCTAATGCTCCCTCAGTCTATGTATTGTCATTTTTTAAATTAAATTCATAAATGCTACAAATTTCAAGCTTGAAAACAATGAATGAAAAATGATGGAATTTTCACTGACAGATTTTGAGCATTAATCTTGGGAGGCATCCTGCTTTAGCACTTTACAAAAAATATACATGACTCTCTACATTGATTCATCCTTAGCAGATCTTGCTAATTCTAGTTGATTGGCCAAATTCATTGGTGTATTGGATCTAGATCTGCTCTTCTTTTCACAGATGACTGGCTTGTGAACTGTTAAATTTGGCTTCACTGTGTGGAAGGTCAAGAGAAGTAGCGTGACTGGCAAACATTAAAGCAAAGGTTTTGTTTTTTGTTTTTTGTTTTTTTTCTTGAGTTAATTTCCTTTTGTCCTCACAATGGTTGCAGAAGATAGGCATTAGCCTTTCAACTTACAAAATTGAGATTTACAGCAATTGAGTAATTTGGCCAAAGGAAAATCAAAGTTATGGAACTGGTATTCAGAATTTGACTGTCTTCCAAAGACAATATCATGACTTTCTGATTCACAAAATACCATTGGCTTATTGAATTTTTCTCTTTGAATATGGCAAAGTAAAATGTTCTGCTCACATTTATTTTGTTGTTCTCTTATCAAAAAATAGAGGAGAGGTTTGGAAAACAATTTTGATGATCCATAATATGAACGCTTCAATAAACTGCTGGGTAGAAGTGTCAATAATGACAATAATGACATCACACAGCAATACAGTTGAGATGCACAGTAGAAAATACAGAAGGTGTATTTCATGTTTGTTTATATTTTAGAGTTTAGTTTTTATGATTTGCTTTTCCCTCTAAAATTTAATGGTTGCTTATGTTCTGACTACATAAATTATATATGCCCATTATATGAAGAAATATTAAGTAATATAAAAGCAGATATAGAAGCAAATCATTTGAAATCTCATCATGCTGGCATTAATGTCATTATATTTTGAGAAAGTTTCAGGTAATATAAAATTATATTTATTTTTTGAAAATTAGATTATGTGTACATGCTATATTTGTAATATTCAATGTGATATACAATTTTTCATTTCTATAATAATTATATTTGAGTAGTATCATTACTCTGTCTTGTATTGATGGATAGTCGTTCTAATTTATTATAGTTATAAAAAATACTACAAAGACTATCTTGTACAGTTTTGTCCTTCACCTTGAAGAATTTCTTCCTAGAAATGAGATTGAGAAGTGGCTCTAAAAATATTTGTATTTAAATTTCATAAGCTTATTGTCAAATCAGCCTTTGTAATGGTCTCTTTAAATGTACATACAACCCAAACTGTTTGAGTTACAAAAGAATGCTTCTTCCCCTCCTAGGATATTTTCTTCCAGTTTGAAGGAACTCAAAAGCATGACACGTTTGGCCTCTCTCTTCTCTATTATGTTCTATTCCAAGGGAGATGGAATAATTTACCTAACTGATAAATTTGAGGAAAAGTTCCATTGTATATGCCCACATTTTCTGTACCCTTTTTTATCTTGGAAGTCATCATATTTCTGGACAAGCATACATTTTTCCCTTGGTCCTCCAGGATGTAATTTACATACAGAGCTAAGCCCTGGTCAAGTGCTACATGTGTCTAGGTGAGCAGTTTGCAAAGTTTAAGTCTAGCTAGTTCTGAGGTTTAGTACCAGGAAGACCATTCATTTTTCCGTATTATGATGCATTCTCTAACTTAAACTCATTCAGAAACAAAACTGATTTATATAACTTACTTCAATTTTTTAATTTATTCAGAACCTGCATGGCCAAGATAGTTGTTGTTTATTGTACCTCCTTATGAGCCCCAGCCTTACAGAATCTAATTTCAGACATTCGTATCAAGGGAAGTTATTATAGACACTTATTTCTGGCTAATTTTAGACATGACCATTAATATTTCATTATGTTTATGTGTTATTCATTAACTACCAGTGTGACCTCCCATCTTTTCAAATACTAGTTGAGTAGTGTAAACTACTCGTGTCATGTTTCATGTCTTTGGAATGTGCAGTTTTTTGTTACTGAAGTAGAGCAATCTTTTATAATTAAAACTATAAATACTGTCAGATTCTACTATCACAGTCAAGATTTTGAGATTTACTTGGAAAATCAATTTAGTCAACTCTTTCCAGGCTATCTGTAGATTTCAACTATAATAGCAGATGTTGTCATAGGTGGAATGGTATTTCAATCAGTATTTTGGGCTGATCCCCTGAAACTATCCTACTTTTCTGTTCCCTGCTACAGGAGATTGGGCTATGATCTTAAAGACATTATTGACAGCATGCTCACCACAATTTCCAATTATAACAAGGGAAAAAATGCTGGTCTTTACATTTATCCAGTCCACATAGCAAAAGAATGTGTGTGAGAGCAATGAATTGCAGGTCACTGACATTGCTATTTTATTTATTCAAACTATCAAAATACATGGGACACAAGTATTCAGTGCATAATATTGTGCAAGGAATTTATTAAGGAATTAATCCTGGGAAAACCAGCAGGAGGCAAAGAACAAGGAAAATAGGACAAAGAAGTAAAAAAGTCAAGCAAAAGACATTCTTCAACCTCATCCCACGGGGAGCTTGGGAATGGAAAGCAGTCTTCACCGGATAGTGCTTGGTAACCAACCTGAGTCAAAGGAGCAGGACCTTCCTATTCACACACCAGTTAGCCAGCGCCTGGGGGCTGCATCTGGGGATATAAATTCTCAGCCTTGTCTGCTGTGTGCCAGGACAGGCAAAGCAGTTCTGGGGCCCGACAGTAGGTTGCACGGATACCCACAGCAGCAGAAAGCAGAAACTCACTAATTCTAACCTTAGGGCAAGTATTAGGGCAAATGTCAAGAGAGTCTCCCTCCTATCTTTTAGCATCTGAACCAAAAAAAAAAAAGGGCTCCTTGGGAGAAAAAGAAATACGAGATGAGGGAAGCAATGAGAGTATAAACCTTGATGGGTCACAGAAGTTTAGATTCTGCACACTGCCCACTGAATGTTACTCATATGACCTGAGGAATTTTTTAAATCTCAGCACAAACACATAATAATGTTATTAACAATAATCATAGTCATAACAATAAATTTTGTATATAGGAACTAATATAACTCACTCAACAATCCTGTAAGGTAGGTGTAATTATTATCCCCATTTTAGAGGTAAGGAGATTGAGACCCAGAGAAGTCCAGTAACTTAACGAAGGTCATACAGCAAGTCAATGTGCAAGGTGGGATTGGAACCTAGGCAAGTTTGGATCTGGAATTCATGTTGAAATTTATGTCATTACAATTCCAAGTTCTGCAATCACACGAACACCTATAATCTAAATAGCTGTAAATTGTATCACTAACATGTGAAAAATATGGATAAAATTTAAAGGGGAGGTAGTAAACAGATTAGTTTAATCTGATCAAGTGTTAGGGAAACTTCCGAGTGGAGATATAAACAGTATAGGTGTTGGGGACCACAAAATACAAATGAAACCTAGGAGTCATCCATGCATGTCTTTGTACTGTTCTTTGAGCCAGATTGGAACACAGAAACTCCCTGCACTTTCCTGGTCACAACTGTAAGCTCTAGGGCTAATCACTGCTGTGGACCTCACAGGGTAAGATAAGACCTGCTGAAGACAATAAGACACCAAGAAAATTAGTTTCCTCATTGCTTCCTTGTCTCTTCCTTGTCCTTGCAAGAATGCTTTGTTCTTCTTACTAGTCCACTGTAGCCACCATTATTGTTCCTGGAAACACCCACTGCCCTTCACCCATTATCCTTGACTCAGATGTAATGAATAAATACCAAGGTTCTGGGTGCCTCGGGGTCTTGTGTTCCCCACAAATAACTGGTCATCCCAGATCCCTGTTGTGCCTCTATTTTGTCTCTTGCCCTTTCTTCCCACCATGCTCTGTACCTCTGGGCAGGAGATAATGGACTCATTTCAGGAGTACCTGGTGGAAAGGGCCTCCAATAAAAGTGAATTCAAGAGATGTAGGCTGGGAGACAAGATGGAGGAGGCTGAAGGAGCCAGGATAAAACACTACAGTTTGTGGCAGCTATAAGTAAGCATCTCAGACAAGAGCCTCAGGGTACATTAAAAATTCAGCCAACTAAGAACCTACCATCATGAATTAAAAGAGTTACCCTAAATATTTCAATATACCACAATTATCTTGTTATCTGGTAGCATTTTTTTGACACAGGGAAGATTCAAAATTAAAAAAAGAAAATAAGAGAATGCAAGGCAGTGTATTAATATTTCATTTTAAATTTACTCTTATTTGGTGTGTTTGAGAATTTATAAAGAACAAGTTAGTGGATTGAAAAATATCTTAGACTTGTAATTCTAATTCAAAAAATTAATGTGTAATTGCATCCTTGGTTGGTACTTTTTGTTCTTTTTACTAATTAAATCATGCTTTTAACAATACAAAAGAAATATGTTAACAAATAATTAGCACTCTTACCATTCTTCAATTTTACATCATTTTGTCTATTCTTTAGAGGAAATATTGTTAATATGCTGTTCATGAATGTACTTGTGACTTTAAATTTAAATCTTATTAAGAATTTCTAAACAGTATTAGGATGCTAAGTAATGCTTGAAATCCACAATACATATAAATTTAAGCTACTGAATTAAAAATAATAATTTAAGTACTTAGATACAGGGAAATAAAATATATTAAATTTATAGATGTGATTTTAAATAATTAAATCAGTTTTGTTAACAAAGTTTGTAAATAAGGTCAAATAATAATTATAGTAAATAATGTACTTACTCTATTGTTTCTTCTACTTACACACTCAGGAAATTATATTTCCCAGCCCTACTTATATTAGGTTGGGATATTATAATTAAGTTTTTCACTATGGGGATGTGTTTTGGTCTAAGGTTGTTACGGGCAGGAATGAGTAGTAGTGCAGTATTTTGAGATGACAAAATTGCAAAGAGAAAGCAAATGATATCTTCGTGTTGCCTCTGGAGGAGATATGTCCAAGAAAACCACCTGACCTGTATCAGACTGTGACTAAAATGAGAAATGCACCTTTGCTACAAGTAAACATCTGAAACTTGGGGTCTTATTTGTTACCATGGCATAACTGAAGCTATGCTAACTAATATGATAATCAAAGGCCATTTTTAAGGGATTATTTAAATCCACTACATTTACCAATAAAAATACGTTTTTAAAATAAGAACTTAAAGCCGGGAGTTTGGCTCAGTGGCTTAAGCACCTGTCTGGCAGGTGCGAGGTTGTGAGTTTGAGCCCTGGTGCCACCAAAAAAAAAAAAAGAAAGAAAGAAAAAAAAAGATGGAATTTAAAGACTTAATGAAGAACTACGCATTTAAATATGCAAATTTATTAAACAGCACTTGTTTCCACTTTTCATTTTGCTATGAAAATTTCAAGCTTATAGACTATTACAGTGAATATAATATGTCCTTCATTTTAACATTGACTATGCTTGTTTTATCAAAAATCTGTTCTTATTTCCATCTCTCTATCAACAGTCCAATTTATGAAAAAATTTCAGAGTCAAGTCATAAACATCAGTGCATCTCACCCAAAATATTCAGCATATGTCATTTACTATAGTCCAACAGTGCGTTTTTTATTTGAGATAAATTTTATATGCAGTGAATTACATATATTTTAGGTGAGTAAGGCACATTTGTGCAACTCTAAATCCTACAAAGATTCAAAAGATCTCCATCATCACAAAAAATTCCTGCAAGTCTCTTTTCAGACCACCCCTACTCCTACTTCAATAAACAATGATTATTCTAAATTTTTCCATCATGGTTTCCTGTTGCCTTTCCAGAGTTTTATGTAATCTGAATCATATGGTATGTACTAATTTGTGTAAGATTTCTTTTAGCAAAATGGTTTTGAAAATCGTCCATGTCATTGCATGCATCCGTAGTTTATTTCTTATTATTGCTAAATAATAATGCACTGTATAGTAAAATTTATGTATTTTTATTGATAGACTCCTAGACTGTTTCAGGTTTGGATTATTATAAGTAAAGCTGGAATGAATATTATGATACAATTCTTCTGTGAAATATATTTTCATTATTCTTAGGAAAATATGGAGGAATGGAATTGCTGGGTTATAGAGAGATGGCATGTCTAGTTCTATAATAAACTTTCAGATTTTTGACCAAAGGAACCATGCTAAAAAGTATAAGAGTACTATTTACTCCACATATTCATCAAAATTTTTATCAATCTTTTCAATTTAAGCCATACCAGTGAATGTGATAAATCTAATTGTGATTTTAATTATCCTGATGACTAATGATACCAAGTATTTTCCTTTGTGACTTGTCTGTTCAAACATTTTTTGTCCATTTTTCTTTTCAAGGATTGTTCATTTTGTTATTAAGTTGTGGGAGTTTCTTATATATCCAAGAACATATTTCTTTGTAATATATGTATTTTCTAAGTATTCCCTCACAAAGTGATGCTTACCCGCTCTTGGAGTTCCTTCCCTACAGGTTAACATCTGCTCAGGTTGATTCAGGACGCAGAAGACTGCTGACTCCGAGGAGGCAGAACATCTTGAAGATGCAATGTTCTACCACTTCAGACACAGGTAAGCCTTGCTGGTGAAACAGGAGGAACATCTTGGGAACAATTCAACGAAGTTAACAATTCAGCATAATTATTGCCATGCCTTTCTTATCTAGAAAAAACTCCTGTGTTCATCAGAATACAATACCTTTGTTTGTTTCTCAATAAAACTGAGAGTTTGAGTCACTTTGGGGCTTCATTCTGGTGGAGTCCTCCGACATCCCCACAAAGATATTCTCTGTCTCTCGTGTCATTTGTCTTTTTATCAGGGTTTGCTGGCCCCAACCCAACAAGTGGCACTGGAACAAGGATTAAGCCTCTGCAAGAGAGAGCAACGAAGCCAAAGGAACTGGAAACTGAAATTAGGACTCAGTAAGCAGATCATCAAACAGGGACTTTCTGCACCTTTGGAACTTTCTCAGTCAGGGGAACAACAGGGCAGTTATTAAGGACTGAGCAAAAATGTTACAGCAAGATCTTGCACCAGCTGTTGCTGGCGACCGATGATTCAGTCACAGAGGAACAGTGTGTTACGCTTTTAGAGCTTGTCCTTGAACACAGTCCATGGTTTCCCAACCGCTGCAGCACCTTAGACTTAGAAATATGAGATAGAGGTGGGGGAAATCTGAGGAGAGCTCAAGGACAAGGAAAGGTTGCATTAGCCAGCCTGGTGGCATGGAGGCTAATTTGCACTGCTCTAATCTGTATTAATCAGGAAGGTGGGGAAAAAGAAAAGAAAGTTGACAAATGGTTTTGGAGCCTTTGGTTTCCCAAGCCCTCAACTAAGAAAAATTTAAAAATAGCATACATCCCTGCTTCTCCACCCCATGGAGAGGGACAAAGACAAAAGAAGGACTGGGCCCACTCCAGACACTAGCTTGCCCCAACAGAGCCAAACCCCCTGCAGGGGTAGACACCAGGAGGGAAAAAAAAATGCAGTGAAGGATCTAGCTCCCTCAGGTCCCAGAGGGCTAAAAAGCCCAGCTAATTCAACCAATAGAACATGAAACTCAACACTGCTAATCTCTTAGTGCTCTTAAGGTTATACCATCAACTACAGACTCAAGTTCAAAGTTTTAGACTGATCATAAATCATGATAAAGTACTAAACAATTCACCTTAAAATTATTAAAATATATTCTGACTAATCATACTATCAAGCCGCAAAAGCCAACCATTCAGAAAAACCAACTTACCACTATAAATGATTTCCAAAAATTTACAGGTGATAGTAATTGACTCTATCCCAGTATAGCCCTACTCACCAACTGACACACCTATTTAATATTCTTCAGGGCTTTCTTAATTTGTCCTCCCCTTATACCTTAATCCCAAAAGCTAAAAAAGAGTTACAGCTAATATAACAAGCTATTCAACAGCGTCAACTAGATCTTATAGATCCACAGTTTCCTGTCCAATCATTTCTTTTTCCTGCTCCTTACTTACTTACTAGATTTATTTGGCAATTGACCCTATGTCAAAAAATTTTAAATGGATTTTTTTTTAGACATAGAGGCCATAAAAACATTGCACTTTATACTGAGCTCATAGTTTCTTTTATCATCATGGGTAGAAAGACAGTTAATCAAGTGATATTATTAGTAGTGGTATCATAGTTCATATTATCAGGATCCCCACTCCTCATGGAAAATTCGAAACTTTACTTCAATAGTCTGAATAGTGTACTACAATGTACGCTACCTAGGAAAGGTCCTTAAATCTTGGCCTGCTAACAAGTTTTCACCCTTTTTAGCTACTACTTCTTTCATCCTTTCTAAGATTTTTTGCCCTGCACCCATTTCATAGCCATGTTCTGTGTTTACTGGTGGCTCTGGCCACACTAAAAAAGGCTGGCATAGTCTCAAGCTTCCTTAAACTAACGAGAGAAGGGTTTTCCTCCACCCAAAAAGTAGAATTAGGTGCCATCATGCTGGCTTTACCTACATTTCCCCAAGAGCCATTAAATATACTTTCACACACTCAGTATGCTATATAATCTGCCCAAAATATTAAAATTGCTCATGTCAAGCCCTCTATTGAACTGGATCTATTTCTGCTTTTTATATAATTACACAAAAATTAGTACAGGTATCTCCCATCCTCTTTCTACCACTCACCTCTCTTTTCACTCTGGACTCTCTGAAGAGTACTCTTTGGAGGCTGATAGCACACCAAAAACAATATCAAGTTTGGCTCACTAATCAACTGCTTTACTTGCGGCACCCAGTGGGTTAACATCTGCACAGGTTGATTCAGGGCACAGAAGATTGTTGACCCTGTGGAGTCAGAACATCTTGAAGACAGGATGTTCTACCAGCTCAGACACAGGCAAGCCTTGCTGGTGAAACAGGAGGAACATCTTGGGAACAATTTAACAAAGTTAACAATCCGGCACAATTGTTGCCATGCCTTTCTTTTCTAGAAAAAATGCCTACGTTCACCAGACAACCCCTTTGTCAATAAAACTGGGAGTAAGTCAGTTTGGGACTCCATTCTCCATTCTTTGTTTATCAGGGTTTGCTGGTCCCAATCCAGCACTTACTCATTTTCTTTAAAATGTTACTTGATGATTACATTTTAACATTAAAGAAATCTAATACAGTAAGTTCCCAACTTATGAATGAGTTCTGTGCTGGGAGAACATTTATAAGTCCAATTTATTAGTAAGTCTAACAAAATGAGTTCTAAACACCTTCGACACAATGTAAAACATTAACACACAAATATTGAACTATTTTGACTTTTACAATTTCATGATCTTGTCCTTGCCAAAGAACCATGCCAACAGATGAACAATTGACATTATAAGGACAGGTAATGTCTACCTTAGTCCAATCTTTCAATTATTTTCACTTTTGCTTCCATGATTATTACTTTGTGCTTCCTACCAATCCTCTCCATGTTACCACTGCTTTTTCTCTTGCTTTTGGAAATTTCAGTCTCTGATTGAGAACTGTATTACTGTACACTATTGCATTGTATAGTAAGCACACAGCAGCATAGCTATGCAGCAGACACGTGAGCTACTTCCATGATTTGTTTGCATTTACAGATGTTTGAAATGTGAGGTCCACTCGTATCTGTGAAAGTTTGCAATTTGAATATTCTTAAGTCAGGAACTTACTGTGTGTCAGTTTTTGTCTTATGGTTATCACTTTGTGTATCCTAAGAAAACTTCATTTACCCCAAATCATATAATCTAATATTTTATTCTAAAGTATTTTAAGTACTTTCATGCTTAGGTTGGTTATACCCATCTTCAATTAACTTTCTGATTAGTGTGATACAGCGATTGAGGTAAATTATTCATCCATATAGAAATCTATGCTTCAGTATTATTTCCTCTTTCCAGTCAATTTCTTTTTTTTTTAAATTTTTTTATTTAGGACATAAAAAGACATAGAAAAGAAAAACAAAAAGCAAAAAAGACAAACAACAACAACAAACCCAAAACAATAACAATATAGGCTTTCAAAACAAGATGATAGGAATTTAACAATGGTCATTATATTCCATATTGTTATCTTCAAAAGGGTTGCTTAGATTACCAGATATAGACATGCAAAATTGGTCTAATCATATGAGTATTAACTGTTCTTTTCCAAGACCTAGTAGAACTAGTAGTATAGTCATTTTAGCTATCTTATGTATATATAACTCAGATAGGGAAAAGGAGAAAAGAAGGAAGAGAAAAGAAAAAAGAAATAAATTTGCGTATATACACTTAAGATTACTAAGATGTCTGTACTACAAATTCTATTAGTTCTTGGAACAAAACAGTTAACATTCGTAGGATTAGACCAATTTTGCATATATACATATATATATAATTTATGTCTTTTTCTTTTTTCCTTTTCCCCTTCCTTCTTTCTCCCTTTCCCCATACCACTTACTTTTCCCCTTTGAGTAGTTTCCTACCCTTACACAATATTTATTGTAGATTTTAGATCTTATTTGCTCTTTCAGTTTTATTTGGGACCTGGCCTAGATCCCCAATCTCCCAAATGAGTGTATGGTGAAGGCTTAAATAAATGAGACAAGTGGTATGATTTTAGGCCTCCAGGAGGATCAAAACCCTCTGCAGATTCTTGACTCTGAGGCTATGATGAGGGCTAAGACAAACAGCTTCTCTGTGCAGCACATATTTATTTCCATTCCAAACAAAGAGAGGGGATACTGAGGAAAGTGTGAGAAAGGAGCAGGATGTTGGGAGTCACTTCAAAGACTTCTCCAAGTAGTAAGTTATGCCAATTTAGGAGAACTGTCTTATCTCCATGATGACATTTATGGTGGGAATGAGATGCCTGAAGGTGTGAGAGGCCTGCAGGTACAGTCTCTATTTACTTAATTGAGTTGGAGCCAGGTGTCCTCAGCTGTGGCCTTATCTTACCCTTTGAGGTATCTCTGGCATCACAGTCCAATACAGGCCTCAGCCAGGACCAGTGATTCATAGAGGTTCACTTACTATGAATCGGCTCCCATCGCCAGACAAGGGGCCTAAGCCTAGGACAGTCTCACAGATAAACATGGAAAACCAATTAGTTAATTTTAAATCCTGCTCAGAGCTGCTTTGTAGTGGTCTTCAACACAGTTTCTTACTCTGGGGAGATAATATGGTATTTACACATGTGAGTTTGATTTATTTCACTTATGAGTATGGTCTCAAGTTGCATCCAATTACCTATAAAAGCCTCAATGCAATCTTTATAGCTGAGTAGTACTCCATTGTATAAAAGTGCCACATCTTTTTTATGGATTCCTCAGTTGATGGGCATTTGGGTTGTTTCCAAGATTTAGCTATTACAAATTGTGCTGCTATTAACAAATGTATCAGTGTGGTATAATGTTTTCAATTTTTCAGGGTAAATGACTAGAAGTGGGATAACTGAGTCAAATGGAACCCCTAATCCTAGCATCTTGAAACTGAAAGAGTAATTAAGATACAAAATCTTCAATAAATATTGTGAAAGGTTAAGAAACTGCTCGAAGAGGAAAAATAACTCAGATAGGGAAAAGGAGAAAAGAAGGAAGAGAAAAGAAAAAAGAAATAAATTTGCATATATACACTTAATATTACTAAGATGACTGTACTACAAATTCTATTAGTTCTTGGAACAAAACAGTTAACATTCGTAGGATTAGACCAATTTTGCATGTCTATATCTGGCAATTTGAGTAACACTTTTGAAGATAACTATGCAAAATGACAAAATTTTTTATGTTCCTACCACCTTGTTTTGAAAGCCTACATTGTTATTGTTTTGGGCTCTTTGTGATATTTATTTGACTCATTTCTTGCTTTTCTTATACTTTTGTTTTGTATTCCCTTCCAATACAGAAAGGATAGATGAGATGTACATGTATAGGCTCCTAAAGAGTTTACAAGAATTGATTTTATTATGTGTGAGGGTATGAATAGCTACATTGAAGAAAACGAGAACTCACAGTAGCCATTGTTGATTTCCTATCATTTTGTTTTGAAGTCCAATAATGTTTTTATTCTTTGTTTTGGTTGGTTTTAGTCTGTTTTCTACTTTTGATTTCGATATGTGTGAAGGTATGGACTGCTATTTTCAAGAAAACAAGAGACATTATGGTAGCCATCATTGATTTCCTTTTGTCTGGTTTTGAAGCCCCATAAGGCTCTCATTCTTTAGTTTTGATTGGTTTTATACCATTTTGTTTTGTATTAACTTATTGTGCGTGAAGTTATGGACAACTATTTCAAAAAAAGCAGGAAACATTATGGTAGCCTATTGATTTCTTGTTGTCTTGTTTCAAAATCTTGTGTTATTTGCATTGTTTTGCTCTGATCTGTTTTGTTTTGTTTTGATTTGTTTTATTCTCTTTAAAATAAAAAAAGAAATGGAAGAGGTCATAGAAAATATAATCTCTAAGATTCAAAAAGAAATGATGATCAAAATGAATGACATTAAAACAGATACAGATAAAAAATAGAAGCACTCAGGAAAATTATGGAAATATGTATACCCAACATAAAAAAGAAATGAAATCAATGAAACCAATACAAACAGAAATCCAGGAGATTAAAAACTCCACTGAAAGAATATGCAACAGATTCAATGAAAGTAAGGGTACCATATCAGATCTAAAAGACAGGAGTGAGGCAAGCAGCCAGAAAAAGAAAAATACCTTTAAAATAGCAAGAATTACAAGATGAAACAAAGCTACAGTCAATCCAACAGCTATAAGATGAAGCAAAGAAAAACAACATAAGATTGAGTGGAGTCTGAGAAAGCTGGAGACAGTGCAAAAGCCATTAAAAACCTCTTCACAGAAATAATGTCAGAAAATTTCCCAAACATGGATACAGAATTTGACATACAAATTAATGAAGCATATAGAGCCCCAAATACCCATAACTAAAATAAATCTGCACCAAGGCACATTGTAATCAAGAT
Source organism: Dasyprocta punctata (assembly GCA_004363535.1). Taxonomy (NCBI): domain Eukaryota; kingdom Metazoa; phylum Chordata; class Mammalia; order Rodentia; family Dasyproctidae; genus Dasyprocta; species Dasyprocta punctata. The sequence goes on from RJWM01010221.1 coordinate 18,075, forward strand.
TCTAGACATTCAACACCAGAACAAAATATTTAAAGCATCCAGAGAAAAAATACAAGATACCTCTAAAGGAAAGTCCATCAGAATTACAGCAGACTTCTCAACACAAATCCTCAAATCAAGCAGAGCTTGGAATGAGGAATGAGAAAACAATCTTCAGCCTAGATTGATGTACCCCCACAAAACTATCCTTCAAACTCAAAGGAGAAATAAGATATTTCCATGAAAAAGAACAACTGAAGAAATTCAGGACCACCAAACCCGTTCTGCTCTGAAGGATATATTAGAAAGAGAAAATGAAGGTCATAACCACAAAGTAACAATATAAAGAAACCACCAGCCAGAGTAAGCAATTAAATAGAGGAGAAATACAGGGAACCAGCAACAGGAAAATAACATAAAAAAGATAAACCAGTACATATCAGTTATAACCATCAATGGAAATGATATCAATTTACCCATCAAACAGACTGGCAGAATGGATCAAAAAACAAGACCCAACAATACGTGGCATTCAAGAAACATTTTACCCCCCAAAAATTCATAGACTAAAAATTAAAGGATGGAAAACAGTACTCCATGCCACAGGAACCCTCCCCCCAAAAAAAGCAAGGGTAGCTACTCTATTTACAGAAATGTCAACTTTAAGCCAAAATTCATCAAAAGAAGTAGAGAAGGTCACTACATGCTTGTTAAAGGAAAGTTCAAGCTGATTCTTTGAAATCAAGAAGATATAAAAATTCTAAATAACATATCAGCAAATGAAATTGAAAAGATAATTAAAGACTCACCAACAAAGAAAAGCCCAGGTTCTGACAGATTCACTATTCAACTCTACAAGAAATTTAGAGAAGAACTAATGCCACTAATGCTGAAATTCATTAGGGAAATTGAAAGGAAAGTAATACTTCCAAAATCTTACCTCAAAGGAAGCACTACCCTGATTCCAAAACCCGAGAAGAATCCAACCAAAAACAAAAACTACAAGCCTAAAAGATATTGACACAAAAGTCCACAATAGCATACTGGCAAACAGAATACAACAAATCATCAGGAAGATTAAACACCATGCCCAAGATGGATTCATCCCAGGTATGCAGAGATGGTTCAACATATGCAAATCAATAAGTATAAAGCACCATATTAATAGGATCAAAGACAAAAATCATGTGATCATCTCAATAGATGTATAAAAAGCATTTGACAAAGTCCAGCATCCCATTCATGATAAAAACTCTACAGAAAATTGGAATAGATAGTCTTTACCTCAATCTAATAAAAGCCATCTATGACAAACCAACAGACAACATCATACTAAATGGTCAAAAATTGAAATCTCTCACTCTAAAATCAGGAATAATACAAGTATGTCCACTATCACCACTCCTACTCAATATAGTTCTGGAAACATTAGCCAGAACAATTAAATAAGAGAGATAAGTAAAAGGAATAGGAATAGGAAAGGAAGAAGTTAAATTATCATTATTTGCAGATGAAATGATACTCAGAAGATCCCAAAAACTCCACCAAAAGACTTCTAGAATTAATAGACAAATTCAGTAGTGTAGCTGGATACAAAGTCAACACTCAAAAATCAATAGCCTATACACAAATAACAAATTCACAGGAGAAATTAGGGAAACAACATTTTTCACAGTAGCATTCAAGAAAAAGAAAAGAAAAGAAATACCTAGGAATCAATCTAAGGAAAGATGTAAAAGACCTCTACATTGAAAACTATAGTATTCTGAAAAAGAAGATTGAAGAGAATATCAGAAAATGGAAACATATGCCTTGCTCTTGGGAAGGAAGAACCAATACAGTGAAAATTTCCATACTTCCAAAATTGCTATACAGATTTAATGCAATTTCAATCAAATTCCAATAGCATAGATTATAGAATTAGAGAAAACAATTCTAAAATTGATTTGGAGCCAGAAGAGACCTAGAATAGCAAAAGCAATTTTGGGCAACAAAGGCAAGTCAGGGGACATCACAATCCCTGACTTGAAATTATACTACAGAGTTACTGTAATAAAACCAGCATGGTATTGGTAAAAAAATAAAAAGACCAAGGATCAGTGAAACAAAATAGAAGATGCAGATGCAACTCCAAACACATGAAGCCACCTTGTCTTTGACAAAGCGTCCAAGCATGTTCACCAGAAGAAAGATAGTCTCTTCAATAAATGGTGCTGGAGAAACTGGCTTTCCTCATACTGAAGACTAAAACTAGACCCATGCCTATCATCATGCAATAAACTAAAGTAAAAATGGGTCAAAGATCTAAATATTAAAACAGAAACATTAAATCTACTGGAAGAGAAAGCAGGCAGAAGTCTTGAAGACAGGTGTAGGCAGAGACCTCACGAACAAAACCCAAACCATGTGGGCAATACTACAAAGAATCAACAAACGTGATCTCATCATATTAAAAAACAATCACCAACAGAGTGGAAAGACAGCCCATGGAGTGGGAAAAAATTATAGCCAGTTGTCCATCAGACAAAGGATTTATATCTAGAACATATAAAAAATTTTAAAAAATCAGGTCCCTCAAATTCAAAGACCCAATTCAAAAATGGGCATCTGAGTTGAACACACACTTCCCAGATGAAGAAATACAAATAGCAAATAAGTACATGAAAAATGTTTAACATATTGGTCATCCAAGAGATGCAAATTAAAGCAACACTGAGTTTCCACCTCACTCCAGAAAGAATGGCTAGTATTAATAAATTAGCCAATAACAAATGCTAGAGAGACCTTGGGGGAAAAGGAACCCTTTTCCACTGTTGGTGGGAGTGCACACTGGTGCAACCACTGTAGAAATCAGTTTGGACAGTACTTTTAAAAGCTAGAATTAGAGGTCCCATTTGACCCAGTGATTCCCCTCCTGAGTATATTCTGAGAAGAATTAAAAACTTCGTACCATAGCAATATATGTGTACCTATGTTTATCACAGCACAATTTATAATAGCTAAAGCTTGTAAACAATCCAAATGCCCATTAACTGAGAAATGGATAAAAAAAAAGATGTGAATTTTCTATATAATGGAGTACTATTCAGCCATAAAGAAGTATAAACCAGAGACCTTTATAAGTAAATGGTTGCAACTCAAGACCATACTCACAAGTGAAATAAATCAGACCCACACGTGTAAACATCATATAGATTCACTAGTGTGAGAAGCTTAACAAGTATATAGGACTCAAAATACAACAGATATTGTGACTTGAGAAGAAATTGTTCAAAAGAAAAGAGAAACTGTGATGGGAGAAAGAAGAAAGGAAGGAAGGAAAACAGAAAATATATATGTATGATAGCTAAGATAGATATACTGCTAGTTTCTCTTAGTTCATTGGAAAGAAAGGTTTGTGCTAATCTTGTTTGAACACTATCTCATGCCTGTATCTTGTATCCTGAGGAACTATTCTGTAGATAACAACATGCAATGTATTAATTATTGATACTCTCCTATTATCTTATTTTGAAATTGTTTTTTTTTCCTCTTTTTACAATAAAAATATAAACAGCGATTCATTCACTGTCCTTTAGTGAGAGGTAGAATTGGGTTTCTAAATCTTGAGGATTAAACAATCTTAGCTACCTAAAGAGGGAATACACAGACAGAATTATGACTAGAGGCTCCTAGTTGGTAGACTAATAGTTAAAACAGATTTCTTCCAAGAATTTCATCCACAGCTAGAGACCAGCTAATTGTCCTTGTCTGATGAGCTCTTTTCCAATTAAGACGTTAACTCTCTTCTGGCAATTACAAAGTGAAAACTCTCTGTAGACATTCAATTCAATTCAACACTACATAGATTTCACTCACCATATCTCAGAAGCACTAAGCCTTTAACGAGACATACATTTTTCCCTTTCTTAGTTTGCTATCCTACATATATGGGCTGACATACATTGGGAACAGTGTTTTCTTCCTATGCTTTTTCACAAGGATCATCCAGCCAGCAGTAAGAACTTTGAAAGATTATAGAATGTTACACTCTAAGGTATGAAATCATATAATCTAAGATTCCCCAAAGTGTGCTCCATGAGCACACTTCATCTTTGGAAGAAAAAAAGAGTGGAAAATCATGCCATCAAAAAAAGCAGGTCATATTTGATGCAGGGCTTCTTAAGCATTTAATATGCACAGTAAATTGCTAAAACTGGCATAGATTGTACCTGCTTAATTTGCCTATTTACCTCTTCCTGCTTAAGAACAAAATAGTTTTTAAAAAGCACTGATTTTTAATTCAAACCTTTACTTTAGATGTGATGAGACCAAGGGCCAAGGAGACTTAATGATAGATGTCCACAAAGCAAATCTATCTTAGAAGTAAAGTCATTCTTCACTTTTTGACCCTCTTATCAGAATATTGCCCATTACTTATTGCTTGTGTCATAACAACTGATCCCCCAAAAAATTAACTTTTTATTTATTTATTTTTGTTTTTGGTGGTGATGGTGGCAGTGATTTTAGTACTGGAGATTAAATCCAAGGCCTTTGTACTAAGCTACATCCTAGTCCTTTTTATCTTTTTTTTTTTAATCTGAGAAAAGGTATTGCTAATTCACTAAACTGTCTAGTCTGTGCTTGAACTTGTGTTTTACCCACTTCAGCATCCCAGGGTAAAAATGTTAGCTCTTATGTTTCTGCATTGCTAATTAGATTTTAGCCTCATTTTAACTCTGAGTTTTATCTCTTCTTAGAGGTAAAGGAAAACAGAATGGACAACATCATCAGTATAGATTTCTAGGTGTTTGGCTGGAAGCCAAGGTCAGGATAAGATTGAGTTTATCATGAATCATTATTCATAGTAAGTGAACAGATCACTTAGTAAAATGACACTTTGCTTTCTTACACCTCTATCTAATGTGGGAATTTTTTCCTCATGCATGCTCTCTCACTGCCTGCAAATGAAAATCGTTTTCTGGTTCCAACTCCTCCACGTACTAGCTGTGTGGTACAGGGCACACTGTAAACCATCACTGAGCCCAAGTCTTCTATTGTCTTAGGTGGATTGGATTCGTTAAGTTGCTATAAAGATTAAATGAGCTTTTGCATCTCAAATTAAGAGAAAATCTTACACATTGTAAATATCATGTATGTATGCTGCACTTCAGAACAAAACTACAACCTAAACCAGAAAAGGCCTAGCTCAAATTTGTGCTTCTCAGAGGCAAAATGAGAGAGCATTCTATCAGTTTATACACAGTATGCAGCATGATGAGCGCCAGGTTGCAGAAGAGAGAATTATCTTAGAAATGTAATAGTCATGGAAGTCAACTACCTGGAAGTAATCAAAATGACTGTCTCACAGATATTTAGACATACTTGAAGCTCTTTTTAAAATTTTTGACAGAACCTTCTTTTTGCCATTTTACAGCTCTCTAAAAAGAAGCCTCCAGCTATGTATTGGGTCAATATTTCAACAAAGAGGTTTTTATTTATGTCAGCTATTGAATAGAACAATGTAGAAATTACCTGGAGACTTGAGTACAATAATTCTCTCAGTAATGAATTGGCTATGTGTCTAAACAGGAATAAAATTTTTGTCTTTCTTTTGTTTCTGTATTCATTTTTCATACTGTATGGCTGAAAAATTCCATCACAAGGAAAGATACAATTACTTTCTCAGAAGTGTCACTGAAATAAATATTGAGCTGGAAATGATCTAGAGGATCATAAAATAGAGTAATTTTTCAAACTTGGACTAGCATCAGAAACATGAAGATAGCACTGCACCCCATAATTATGTTTGGTTATAGTTATAATTAAAAATAAATAATATAAAAGAAGTAAGTACCTAAATATCTGTTAAAATGCAGAATAACAGGGCTAATCTCCAGTGATTCTGATTTAGTAAGTAGGGGATATAATCCCTCCAATAATGATTCTGAGTCAAGAATTAAGAAATACTGATGTTTCTAGGCCCCTTAACAATCTTAAAGAGAGATACTGAAATCACATAAATTAAATCAGTTATAAGATATGACCTTAAATCGGCCTTATTTACACTCAGGTGAATGCTCTTCCTTTCACCATGACCTGGACTGGCAGAAAGTTAATATAAACAATAAGTTCATAAACTCTCCTTTAGGAAAACTAATTGATCATGAAAGTCAAGATAAGTTGCAACTACTTCAGACTTTGAGGGATCTGAGAGGAGGGGACACATTCAAGTTAGTCTTGTCACTTTACGTAACGGTACTTGGTTTGCTTAGAATTACTTCTGTGAACACTTGCACATGTTCATCGGGGGAAATACTAGTCTTACAATCCATGAAGATTTGTTTACCAGGAAATTCTGTTCTGACTTATAGTGCAATGAAGCAAGTATTAAACATACTCTGCTGAATTAAAAAGCAGTATTATGAAGACAGATGACCTACATGCATTTTGATTTCTGCTCCTGCCAGAACTTTCAACATAGTCCTAATGCCTCTGGCAACCAATAAATTGACAAACACAATGATTTCCTTTCCTCTAATATTAAATATAAAATTTATCTCAATTCTCTTCTTTGACTATCAAAAAACTTGGGAACAAATACAAAGCACATTTAAGCAACCATGCTAACCCGAGTGGTCAGATCATTTCTGCTTTTTTCTATCTCTCTGATTTTTTATTCTCATATTTATATTTTTGCTTGATTATAACATCACCTATGCTATTTCTGTTTTTGTTTCTGCTTCTCTAAATTCCCTGTATAGAAAGGCAAAATATAAATACAAATAACATCTGCTAGTTCAAACTGGATCTAGATAAGTCACTAATGGTCCCAACCTTCTCAAAACCATATAAGAAGGCAAGTCTAGGTAATTACCTTGGATTCTAGGTGATCTAATTTCTGCCTAAAGAGCTGTTTTTTGAGATCCTAATCCAAAAACAGCTAAAACTCTAAACTTACAAGATCCCTTGGAGTGAAAGGCTCTTTTCAAATAAGATCAGCTTGATCAATCAGAATGTCATTTCCATGAAATAATTTGAGGATTAATCAGAAAATCAAACAGTGAATATAAAATTGAAAGAATTTACCCAGAAAAACTTTCAGTGGCCTTAGAATACATGTGATCTGAGAGTATAAACAAGAATACTAGGCATCAGAAACCATGAAAAGCAAGAAGATGCAGGGACAGAAACTAAGGAAGCAGTAGGCAGGGGTGAACATGAGGTTGAGTAGGTACACTTTGCACAGAGTGGCTAGCTGAGGGAGGAGCTGAGTTGGAAATTCAGTGTGCACTCCTTCCTCCAAACTGGCCGCTCACATATGGCTGTACCCACCAGAGAATGAGAACTCAATAAAAGTAGTGCATTTCCATTCCTTTGTACTTCTTCATTCTTCAACTACAAAAATTTTCATCTTCCAGATATTTGAACAGTGAGTTATCTTGACTAGTTGTTTCATATTTTTCACATCTCAGCTAAAATTTCTTTACAGAAAGGATTACCCAGCCACCCAAAATAAAGTATTTGGCAATCATCAATTTCCCTCATGGGCCTTATGAAATAAATCACTTACTTGCTTATTTGTTGATTTTCTTTCTCTTCCCACTAGGATGAACAATTGTTACAAGCAAAAACTTCTCATTTTTCACTCCTCCTTCCAGCACATTTCTTGGCACAGTACATTTTTCTGAATAAGATGCGATTAAAATGAATAGAGAGAACTCACAAGGGAAGAAAAAACTAAAAATATCCAAAAAGCATTTCTCTTCTGAGTAATGAAAGATGTGATTTAGAACAATGAGACATTTTATATAAATCTAAACAAAGATGTTCCATGTTTAATCATGCTAACAAAAGTACTGTATTTTTTCTTTTTGTAAACAGGTACAAATCTTCTAAGCCACAATTTGGTAGTATGCATCAATGATAATAAAAATGTTCATGTTCTTTGACATAGTCATATTACATTTGAAATTAATTCAAAGGAAATGATATAAATAAATACATGAAAATTCTCTGTATATAAGGATTTTTTTTATTGAGGCTGAATTTGCACAGTACATATTGGGAGCTCACAAATAAATTATACTATATACACTTCCATGAAAAAGATTAAAAATAGTGGTCATGGAGACAAAGTAGCAACATGCAAAAATAAACTATGTTATAAAATTCAATCACTAACCTACCAAAAAAGGAATGCGTGCTGTTTTTTCAGATATCAAAAATACATTAAAAGTAAAATACACAAATATGGCAACAGAGAAAACGAGGACATCAAAATTTATTTTAAACTTAATTTTCCAAATGTTTGTATTACTGCTATCATAAAAATAAATATTTGCCCTGCCTGTGTGACAAAATTGTTTTGAAAATAATTCACTCTGGAGATTCAACCTTTGACATATGCCAGAAAGTGCTAAATTTTGACCATTAACAAGCCTACGGTTGTCTTAGAAACATACAATTTTAGCGAGATTAATTATCATGCTAGTAAGATGCGATAAGTACTTTCAAGGTGGTATAAAAAAAGATATGCCTATGAAAAATGAACAATATTGAGAGATACATTTTTCCGTCACCTGCCACAGTTTCAAAAGACCAATCCAGATGTTTCTGCCCTGATGTCTCTTCTCTTCTCTAAAGAGTGACATCAAGTAGTTTCATTTTTATGATGCTGGCACCTTCTAAGTTCTCCTGAAGGGTAAAAAAAAGGAAGGCAAGGGCCGGGGATGTAGCTCAGAGGCACAGCGCCTGCCTGGCAAGCGTGAGATTGTGAGTTCTATGCCTGGTACCAAAAACAAAAGAAGACAAAGGAGGAGGAAGGCAAGGTACACCAGATACTCAGCCAGCTTTGCCTCCAGTGATACACTGCATGCATTCACATTCCAATGAGTGATTTTCTCTTAACCCTAAAATCAAGGGGCCGAAAGCTGCAGTGCCACAGTGGGCAGCTCTTCCCTGGCATGACAACCCTACGCCTTGGAAGGGTCGGAACATCATGGATGTGTCAGGCAGCGAGGCATTTCTGGCATGGGGGACTACATGACAGTAGATTGAGTTCAAATCTCTCAATTCAAATTTCTCCTGTCAAAGAAAAACAAATGCAGACTTCCATCGGAGAGATTTTATTCTAAAAGATTACTGCAAGAGCAAGGAAAAGGACTGTGGCAATAGAGAGAAGACCCTGACCAAGAAATCTGCAAATGTTTCAAAGTCAAGCAGAAAGAGGTTTTCATTTTAAAGAGAGGAATAAATAGTGTTAGGCAGAATCACTGTGGGGATACGGGGTGAGTGTGATGAGGTTGGAGAGGCTGTGATCTGACAGTAGAATAGAACATGTTTTACCTTGAGGCCAGCCTGTCCTCAGGAGGGGCGTTTGGTAAGGTTATGCATCAGCTCAGGCTGAGGATGTGCTGAAGTTCAGAAATGGTGGGGAAAGAGAGAGACCAAATCAAAGCTCCAAAAACAGTGGAGACAAAACAATTGAACTTATCATTTATGAGGTAAAAATTATGAATTTGGAGCATCTGTGACTGACCTTGTCACAGGTGAACAAGGGGGCACTTTTGTTTGTTTGTTTTGTTTTGTTGTCTTTTTGAGACAGGGTCTCACTATGCAGTTCAGGCTCACTTTGTAAGCCCGGCTGAACTCCAACTTGCAAGAATTCTCTTGCCTCAGCCTCCTGAGTGCTGCGATTACAGGCTTGCACCATTACACCCAGCTCAGGGTGCACTTCTGAGTCTCTCCTGAATCACAGGAGAAGAGGTGATTCTTTGCAATAAGCACTTTCCTACAATAGGAAGGAGTAGGCGGAAGACTGTCGCTCATCCTGGAGCCATGTCTGAATGTCACACATTCAGACTGTAACACTAACAGTATGCTGTATGCTGTCTAACTTTTCACCAAATTAATTTCCTCTTCCTCCTAGGCATAAAGCAGTTTACATTTCCTAATCATAAATTTTATATAATGGAATGAGAGTGGAAATTATATGTCATTTCTTGGGCTAGTCCATACAAGAGTCCCACTGTATGATTATTTATGCTTTATCTCCAAGCCAATAAATTTAGAAAGTACTTGTTAAGGATAATAAGAGCACAAAATGGAAAGGGCCAAGTTCCTAAATGCCCTGTTGTTATCTTCTTATCAGTGTTGTTATCTTATCAGTGTTGTTATCTTATCAGAAACACTAGTTTGACTTTACATTTAGGAGACACATGTTTCAATTTTTTGTCGTTGTTGGTTTTTGTTTTGTTTTGTTTTGTGTTTTTTGAGACAGGGTTTTACTATGCAGTCCAGACTGGACTTGAACTCACTTATGTAGCCCACACTGGCTTCAAACTCAAGGTGATTTTCCTGCCTCAGCCTCCCAAGTGCTGGGATTATAGGCAAATTTCAGTTTTGTGGAGGCACTCAGAATTTTTGTTTTGCTTTGTCTTATTTGTTACTGAGGCTAACTCTACTTAATCCTTTTAATGATGAAATTCTTGATTTAAATATTTGCCAAAAACTTCTTAGCATTGTGCTTGGTGCATCTTAACCCTTCAGTAAATGTTAGCTGTCATTATAAATATTCTATGTTAAGCAAGTAAGGTTAAGCAGAGGAAAGGTCATTTGAGTTAAGCCTTAAAGTCATTATAATATTATAACTGGCTGGAAATCTCAGGAACATTTCAAATGGAGTTTAGGATATATAGAAGGAAGAAGAGTAACGTTTTGGGAAATACCATTGGTCCAGTTTCACTGAACAGTTGAGAAAGATAGAGGGAACTGATGGAAAGTTGGAAAGTTGATTGTGTCCAATACTGACAAGTCTTGAGTTAAAACTGAAAATTCAGCAATATCCAAGAATAGGCAATACAGTAGTATTAATATGTATAGTAAGAGACTTGAGAGATGTCTCAACATTTTTTTCACAAAGGAAGAAAGAAAGGGGAAGGAGAAAAAGAGAAAAAGAGGAAGAGCATGCAAGGGGGGAAGGAGAGAGATGCAGACAGAAAGAAAGAAAGAAAGAAAGAAAGAAAGAAAGAAAGAAAGAGAGAGAGAGAGAGAGCAAAAGCCCCCAACTGATGCTTGTTGAATTCACTAAGGAAGTTTAGACTGTCTCAAAATCCAATAAAGTATGGTGAAACAGAATAAGTGGAAACAGTGAAATTTTTAACATCTTAAATTTAATTGAAGAATAAGGTACTATTAGTGGTACAATGGTTCTTTATTTGTGTCACAGATCTCTTTGTGAATATATATGATGGGCAAGATGGAGTGTCAACTTGATTTCTGAGTGTGTCTGGATGGTCATAGAGGTATGACCATGGTAACTATATCTAGTTCCTCTTTTTTTCCTCTCTGGTACTGTTCCTCTGCTCTATTTCTCCACCTTCTTGAATTAAGCATCTTTCTCCACCACACCCTACCTCTGTGATGTTCTTGTCTTGGAGCCATGCAGCTATGTACTACTGAGTCTCCTGAAACCATAAGCCAAATTAAACCTCTCCTCCTCTAAATTGTTGGCATCAGATATAGTGTGCCAGCATCAGAAAAATTAATATGTGATGGAAGATAAGGATCCCCTTTAAATAAAGCACATATGAAGGTAAATACTAAGTGTTCAGAGTCCACCCATGAATCCCAGGTGAAGAACCCAAGTCAGAGTAATTCAAGGGAAGAGAAGATGGCAACCTGTCTCACGCAGTGTCTCTGGCTCCAACTTAAAAGCTAAATGTGTTCTTCATATGTAAACTACAGTAATCAGTATTTGAAAGAGATACTTATGGAAATATTTTCTAAAATCATAAACAGTTAACTGCAATAGAAATTAATGCTGGTGTCTTAGTTACTTTTCACTCATTGCTGAGACAAAATACCTGATGCCCAAAGTGAAGGAAGGAAAGGTTTATTTCTTACAGTTCTTGGGGGTTTCAGTTCTAAGGCAGTTGGCTCCAAGGCAGCCTGGTGTGGCGGGGCTGCCATTCATGGCCACTGCAACAGCAAGGCAAACTGGCAAGAGAGGAAAGACATGCCTTCTTCCCACCCTTACACTGTATGTTGACTCCACCTCTGGCTGGGTGCAACACTCGTATTCCCAATCCCAGCACCAGACAACAAACCAATCATGAATGCCAGACTTTAGCCCTGTCCATGATTACATGAGGCTTAAGTGGGTGCCGTCCAACCACACTATAACAGCTGGTTTACTCCTTAAGATAATACATACTTTTCTGCTTTACTTCCTCAAGGATTAAAATGCTAACTTTGACTCTCATTCCCTTAATGGTTACATATGCAGAGACTGTTCTCAATCAAAATATATAGGTGCTAAGGAGACAAAAGCAAATGAGAGGGTCACATGATGGTGACTATTTTCCCCTGAGCTTAATTCTATTGTATGACATTGGGTTCCCCTAGAAATAGACTCTGAAATAGATACTCAAGAATAAGCAGTTTATTTGGGAGATCCAGGAACCACCAGCAAGGGAGAGATGTGCAACAGATGACATTTATGAAAATGCTTTCTAAAATCCTACAGAGTTTACTGCTATACAAGAGATGAGAAAAACCAGCAAATACAGGATGTACTTATCATTCCAGATACCACTGTGGATAAGGTAGTTTGTTCTTATGGGAAATCTCTGGAAATCTAGAAAACACACACTTCAGATTTATCCCACCTGAACAGTAAAGAAGTTGAGATTTTTTAATAATGCTTTCCTGGGGATGTTAATTCCCAGCACACTCAGCCTATTTGCAACAGACCCTTCTTCAAGTTCCCGAGGTCTTTGGGAAAGAGATACAAATGTTGAGAGTTGGAATTTGACTGAAAAATCAATGAATTTGGTAAGTCCCAAGGGGCTTGAGCAGAGCACAGACAGTATCTGCCCAGTGTTCTGAAATAGTGAGTCCCTTACCTTTTAACTTTGGATGGTTTCAGACTTTCCTGAGTACCATCTACATTAGTAAAGTAGACTGCTACTGAAAAGGTAAATTGAAATAAGCTATCAACTTTATTCCCATGATCACCTCTTTAAGAGGCTCAGAAAAGACTTACCCTCATGAAGTCCACAGAGTTGTTTAATCCAAAAGTACTGGTCTTAGGGGAGAGCATAAAAGGAGGCGAAGCACAGATATACCTACCACATAGCAGTCATTGCTAAGAGTCAAGTATTACTTTGGGTGCATTTTAAACTTTCAATACTAATTAGGTATTACTAGTTCTATGAGAAGGGAGAGAAACAATGGCTCAAAAATATTGAGAGAATGGCCAACCTGGAATTTTACCCTAGTAAGTTACCCTAGTCTGTATAAAACAGAGAAAACATGTTTAAGCACTATGCTAGGTTCTGATGTGTTGGAAAGAGTGAGTTTGGACTCTCAATTCACCTATTGTCTCATCCTATGGCATAAATCAAGCAGAGCAGGCTGTACCTGAGTCTGCTGGTTCTGGGAGTGCCCAGCTCCAAAACTCTGATACCGCATAAAGTCCCAGAGCAGAAAGAAGTGAGATAACACCAAGGCTTCTCACCGCCAAAGTCTCCCAGCAAGAAGCCCTTTCTGTTCTACCTGTCCTGAAATTTGAATCTTGGCACCTGACCATCAGCATCCCAGGAACCTGAGGAGCCTGACAGTGTTTCCCACACTTTTTTAAAATAGCCAGTTCTAGATGATGCTCCCTCAGTAAGGAAGCCTTCTGCCTAAGCACAGTATCATCTAGCTTTTCTTCCTCTTCTCATTTCTCCTTCTTTCCATCTTTCAGGTGAATGTCTAATAATCATTCCATCTCTCAAGATGAATTCAGGCAAGTATTATTGGTCTTTCTGAGAGTCTAAAAGGTACTAACACTCTCATTGAGACAAAGAGAGCGGAGGTCATGCAAGCTGTTGAATAGTGCTTATGTACCAAGCCTTTAAGTATCACCTTGACAGTATTACACCTACTCCTGATGACAGTCTTAGGAGATCCTGTCATTTTTCAGATAAGCACATGGGCTTTTGCAGAGCATGAAGTCTAAGTTTGACTGTTTTTTAATTTTTTAATCTGTTCACTAAAATACTTTCAAGGATTCAAGAATATAGCTGTCAAGATCTCTTCCACCAGACCAACAAAGGACTATCTGACTTTTGGGGAACAGAAATAAGAATGTAGAGTAGCTTGGATAAAAATACAGACTTCATGAATTTCTTCTGTAGGTAAAGATAGACCTGAGATTGAAGTCCTAAATTTGTTATTTTCTAGGTTAATTGCTTTGATTTTAGGCAGTCATACTTACATAGTTTTATCTAAGTGCCTCCCTTGGAGGAGTGTGTGTTGAGCTTATTAATCAAATTTTCATTACATTAGAGCAGCATCTAAATCCTTTAAGAATATGTAATGAGCAAGAGGGGTCCACAGGGAAGGGAAATGAGAAAAAAAGAAGAAACAAGATATATCAGGTACAGATACAAATTCTTTATGATGAATGTTATCATTATCTATATCTAAAATGTACCTATAAAATTTTAAAATTAAAAAACAATATTAGCTAAGTGGTTATATTTATAATCTTATTGGTTGATCATAATTTGACCCAATTATTATGACCCAATTGTACCCACCTCATGATTTTGCTCTATAAAATTCTAAAAAAAAAATAGGCTCAATGACAGCCCACTTTGAAGTCCCTTCCTATTTCTCATGAGATATCACTCTCAATAAATTTTCCAACTCTTAAAAAAAAAAAGAATACGTAGTGAGAGGATAGTAGCAGAGATGAGTCTGAGGAGATGTTTGCTCATGTGGAGTCCCAAATGTTGCTTTCTGAGAGCCTAAAAAAGAGAGAAATTGAGTCCTCCTGTCCCCTAGGGTCTCCTGCTTCATTCCAGGAACTGTAGTAAGACCTTTTTAAAAGGCAGTCTGGTCCCAAGTTATTGATCACAGTAGCCATTTCCCCTCAAGAAAAAAAGCTAAAAATCCACATACCCTTGGTAGCTCAGCACCAGCTGAGAACAAAATGAAATATGTGCTTCTTTCCTGTTTCTTGACCTTTATTTCCAAATAGAAGTATTTAAGCCTCTTGTTGCCTATCACAGTGATTAATGCATAATGCACAGTAGCTAATAATAGACAGCTGGACATATGGCTAGATTAATGAATTAATGCAAATATGAATTATTTAATGGAGAAGTAAGCTTTCTTTTTTATAAACTCATGCATAGAGCACCGAGTCAAGTACCACATCTTAGATTCTGCCCTATGAATCCTAGCACTTTAAAACGATTCACAGATGGTCCTGGAATATTTTATTTGGCTGTACAAACTCAGAATGGTAATACGTGTCATGATTCCAGCAGCATCGTGAAAACTGATTAAACAGACTGAGCTATGAAGGAAAATGTCAGTCTACATTGGGAAAAGGTCTCAGATGTTTGCTTATGACTCTCAAGTTGTGAAACAACCAATTGTGTATTCAATCATTTTTCTCCTGTTCCACTTCTCTGTGAAAATTCTTTCAACAATTCCTGGGGCCTCTGTTGGTAAAGAATCAGCATACTAATTAACTTAAATAATTATCAAATTCATAATCATTTAGAGACTGGCTTTCTAAGGCCATCCCCACCTTTCTCAACAATGTGCAGTAGCAGTTTGATTTAATAAATCCCCTGAGCCACAATTGTGAGGATATAGGTTACAAGCTATCATTTACACCCCTTTGTGTCTTAGAGCCTATTTTAATAGATCTAAGTCCTAAAGGGTCTTGAGCTTTCACCATGCAACTAGTGCTCCCAGGGGAAAAAAAACAAAACAAAAACAAAACAAAAAAACAAGCAACATTCTATTGCTCTTGACTTCAGTTTAAGAGTAAATTAGGGCTAGAACAGACCTTCGAGATGATCCAGTTTAACATAGAAATTGCTGTCAGTCCAGACAGATTCAATACACATGAACAACTGTTTTGTTTTCTTCCTTTTCTCTGAAGAAGGGAAGGCTCATATTTCCCCACACCTTCAAGGCAGGTTTGAAACGTAAGCCCCTGAGAACACAGCAACAAATTGTTCAGATATAATGATTCTGGAACTGACTTAAATAAACTGTCAAGTGTTACTGGGTAAGAAGGAAAAAACCTAAGAAGTTTTCATAATTGGAGAAGTCAGTTATATAGGGAGAGCCTGGTGAATTGAAATCAAGTTCTCTGCATTGTTAACAAGTTCAGGAACCACACAGAAACTCATCTATCATCTCCAGCTACCATGTCTCCACATGGAGGTGAATATTCATGATTAAATTGAAAGGTGTTCATTACCTATGTCTCCCCGTGGGTGCCTGTGAGGATTTAATTGTGTATGTATCACCTCCCCAAGGACTGGCCATCAGGAGTGACATTAGATCAAGTTCCACAGGGAGCTTCTGACTACACACTGTCAAAACCTCTAAAAACAAAGAAGGAATCAGGGAAGCCAAAAGAGGGGATAGAACCCTATAATCAGAAGAGGCAAAATGAAAATCTCAAGACTCACTAAAATATATTACAAAAAAATGTTACTACAGTAATGCTTCATTTTACATATGAGGTAATCAGGGTTCAGAGGTGGTGTTAGGATTGGCCTACATCATGTGCTACTATAAAGACAACACTAAATCTAGTGTCCAAGTTTGCCTGCATCCATGCTTAGAATTTCTCTCATCAAACAAAAATATGCTTATGCTGTACTATAGCTTATAGTTATAGTTAAAATATTTTTATTTTAATCTAACCTAAAATAAAGCTCAGAAAAGGCAGTGTCAAAATCTGTGGCAGTGGCTGCTTGGTCTAAAGACTCTGGATCATGAAATCCTAGGTGAATCCTCTTCCTTCACACCAAACAGGAGCCATGTTCCTTATATTTCTTGCCATTAGTCTTAGACTCTGCAAACAGATCAAGTCTGCTTCTACTAACAGTTATCTCCCTGATAAGAAATAACTCAGTATCTTCTCATTTGTAAATTTTAAGGGACCCACAGTTCAAAAGAGAGTTCCTTGTCCTCTTAATCACTCTCGGTTTTCATTATGTCTGTTTCTTTTCCTATCCCTTTCCTGGTGGTCTGAATTCTTCCTTCTGGTTCTTTTGGCAGGTAACTTTTTCTTCCTGATCATTCCTAGAATATGTTCTAGCCTTTGTTTTTCATTTTCTACTCTAAGTTTGGCAACTTCTTTTTCCTTTAGTAGCTATCATTTAACAAAATAATACTATTCACCTACAGACTTTCTCAAGGAAAAACATGCATATGGTTAGAAGCCAAACTGGTCCCTTTGTGTGATATGATCAAAAATATGGTAACTGCCAAGCACCATCCAATAGAAAGGCAGACTCATAAGAACATTCGAGTGTGTTATTCTCAAGAGGTGTTACTGTTAAGCTTCTGGATCTTCCCCAAAGTCAAAAATACCATAAAAGGTAAAGGATTTTTTTGAAGAGAATAAAACAATACAAAGCAAAACAAAGCAGATCAGAACAGAACAATGCAAGCAACACAGGAATTCAAAACCAGACAATAGGAAAACAATGACTACCACAATGTCTCTGGTTTTCTTCAAAATAGCTGTCCATAAGGTAAAGGTTTTTAATCAATTCAGGACGTAGTGGCAGCCATGCCAGCACAATTTAAGATACTCACAAAAAAGGACTTCTTGAATTGCTTCAGAAAGTAGCAAGATCAATGGCATAAGTGTTTTCAAAGTCAATGGGAGTATTTTGAGGAGGGTTAGTGAAAATATGTCTGTTAATATATGTTATGGTTTATGTTCCTGTAGCCCCACCAAGTCTCATGTAATCATGTCATGGATGCATTCATGATTGGTTTGTTGTCTGGCACTGGGATTGATGGTGTGAGTGTTGTACCCACCCAGGGGTGGAGCCAGCATACAGTGTAGGGATGGGAAGAAGGCATATCTTCTCTCTCACTATCCAGTTCATGCCTCGCTATTTGCAGCAGGCATGAATGGCTGCACCACCATGCCACACAGCCTTGGAACCAAGTGAGTATGGATTGAAACCCCCAAGAACTATAAGAAACAAACCTTTCATTCCCTAATTTTGAGCATCAGGTATTTTGTCTCAGAAATGAGAGAAAAGTAAAAGTAACCAAGACAGAATTTGGTACCAGTGGAGTGGGATCATTGCAGTGACTATACCTGACTATGTGGTTCAAGAGCCTTTGGAAATGGCTTGTGTGAAGAGTTTGGAAAGGTTTAGAGATGTCGCCTGAAAGAGTGGTGCTGGAACAGTTTATGCTGTTCCATATGGGAGATTCTGGTCAGAGCTCAGAAGAACAGAAAGCTGATTAAAAGCCTGCTGGTAAAGATCAAGCTCAGGAGGTTTCTGTTGGGAAGAAGGATTGCATTGATTGTTGGATTCCACATGATGTGTGTCACAGCTTGGCAGTAAGTTTGTCTGCATTTTGCTCATGTCCAGAGACTTTACCTGAGACTGAGATTAAGGACAGTGGACTGATTAATCTGGCAAAGGAAATTTCAAGACAGTCAAATGTTGAGGCAAAAAAAATTTTTTTTGAGGCAGTGGCATGTCTATTGTTGGGGGTTGTTAGCCAGATTTATGTTGGTAATCAAGAGCAAAGAGACCAGCAGGATGATTTAAAACATTGTGAGTTTGACCAGGAAGCTGTGGACTGTAAAGATAGAGCTGAGACCTTGATTGCTGAGAAGAAACAAAGAAATAAAAAAGATGGCCAGGGGCCATCCCAGGAAGCAGTGGGCCTCCACCTTTTGCAGAATCAAGCTGGCAAAAATGAGAGAGTTTGCTTGGAGGAAAAAGCCACAGAGCACCATGTTCCAGAGTGATGATGGAGGCCACAGGAGATTGCAAAATGGTGGTGGCCACACCAGATTCCAGAATGGCAGCAGCACAGTGGGCCTCCACCTTTTGCAGCCTCAAGTCAGCAAAAATGAAAGAGTTTGCTTGGAGGAAAAAGCCACAGAGCACCATGTTCCAGAATGATGACTGAGGCTATGGGAGATTCCAAAATGGTGGTGGCCACACCAGATTTCAGAATGGCAGAGGCATAGGAAAGCTTTTCCTCAATCAGGTTCAGACAGCTCAGTCATCCAGGCACTCAACCCCTATAGCCAAGAGAGAGAAAAGCCTGAATATTGCTCCAGCTGGCAGAGGACCTTGGTGGCATTCATGTGGTGCTGATTTTAAATGCAAGGAAAATGCACAAGTTCTGAGGTTAAGGCAGCTTCTACCCCAACTTGAGAGGGCCTGGGAAACCAGAAAGTGCACCCCTGAGAGGGCAATATGTATAGATGTAAGGGTGAAGCCAAGAGTACAATGGAGAACCTAGAAGTTTAAAAAAGCCAGGAACATGGATCATCCAAGAAAAGCTGTAAAAACTGAGCAGAGTTGACTTAAGAAAGAAGTTATGGGAAATAGAGCCCCTGGAAGTGCTGCAGGAGTGGAATCACTCAAGCCTTTTGGAGCTTACAACTGGATTGCTTTAGATGTTGAACATGAAACTTTAGGACTTAATGTTTGCCCTGCTGGGTTTTGGACTTTCTATGGTTCTAATGCTTTGTATTTCGGTGTAACTTTTGGAATAGTAATGTTTATCTTGTGCCTTTACATGTTGGAAGTGTTTAACTTCATTTTCATTTGTACAGAGTGTTACAGTTAAGAACTTGTCATTAATCTCAGAGGAAATCTGGGACTTGGACTTTTCAGCAATGCTGAAACTGTTAGAACTTTGGCAACTCTTGGAAATGGACTAAACGTATTTTGTATAAAGGTTGTACATGAATCCTTGGGTGGCCAGGGGTGGAATGTTATGGTTTATGTTTCTGTGGCCCTGCCAAGTCTCGTGTAATCATAGCATGGATGCAACTGAGTCTAGCCTTCATGATTGGTTTGTTGTCTGGCGCTGGGATTGGTGGTGTGAGTGTGGAACCCACCCGGGGTGGAGCTAGCATACAGTGTAAGGTTGGGAAGAAGGCATGTCTTATCGCTCTTGCCAGTTTGCACCTTGCTGTTTGTGGTGGCCATGAATGGCTGCCCTGCCACACGACACTGCCTTGGAGCCAACTGAGTATGGACTGAAACTCCCAAAACTGTAAGAAATAAACCTTTCCTTCCCTACTTTTGGGCATCAGGTATTGTCTCAACAGTGAGAGAAAAGTAAAAGTAACCAAGACACTATATGTTTTTTTAATTTAAACATTCACTGTATTTGTTGATCATATACATCTCACTGCCTATGCTGTCTTATTTTAACAATTCATAGTATGAGAAATGTTATTCCCACCCCCATTCCTTTCAGGTTTCTAAATAAAAGGGTAATAAAGGCTGAATGCATTCATTCAAGATACATATATTGTGTCTGTGTGTCAAGAAGTAGGGACACAGTATCAAACCAGACACTAGTACTCTCCTACAAGATTTGCAGCCTGATTTCTACTGAATAAACAGACATATTGAAACTGACTAAAGCTTAATTGCAACTTTTAAGTGCTGTGAAAAAAAATAAGGCAAAATAACCTAATAGAAGAGGCAGTTTTCCACTTCATCTGTGTTTGGCCCAGAACCTGGGTTCTGTCCTTCATGGCATGGTGCACTTTAATCTAAGAAATGAGGTTAAGCATGCTCAAGTACATAACCATGGAGACTAAGAGGCATGTGAGACGACAAATATATCTGCTTTGATCAACTACCCAAAGTGCCATTTCGCTACAGAATTTTTCTGTATATGACCATGAGAACTCCCTGCATTTTGGTTTGCTTTTCTTTTGTGGCACTCAAGTGTCTTCTAAGGCCATTCTTCCAGACTGAAAGGAAAGTGGCTTAAGACCCATGTCACACATTGAGGAAAACTCAGAGCCTTCTCTGAAATAAAGTCCTTCTCCTGCTTTATTGTTGGTCTCATTTTCTTTTGCTCTCCTGTGTCTGAAATAATCACATCATTTTGTTCAGAGAGAGGGAGGGAGAGAGGAAGGGAGATTAAAATTGGACACAAGGACATACAGCCTCTGTTTGGCTACCATTCTCCTTTCGGCTTGTCCTCCCACCACACTGCCTGATTTTCTCTCTCCTAGGCTTCTGCCCTTTCCCAAATTCCTGTTTATTTCTTATGCAAAATGTTTACATACAAGCTTTCTTCTAGATAGTACTATGCTTTCTTAGTCATTTTCCCATGGCCTCATCTTCTACATCCTAAATGTTTTATCCAGGCACTTGTCTAAATTCATTTTGTTCTTTCTCTAAGACAGGCTGTGCTGCCAGCCATTCAGACAATGTCAGTTTTCACCCTGCTACACTTATTTGGACACTCAAATAGAGTGCCAAACATATGAAAAAATTCAGCAACAGAATTTCAAGTTACTTTGTGTTTAAAGAGTATAGGAAAACAAAATCATCCCTGACTCATCCCAACGTTCTGAAATTGAAGCTCTGCATATGCCAGCGAAGAAGCTAATTAAGATTGCCTCCCTCTACCTCTCCAACAGGTGTCAAAGCTCACCACAGAATTGGGGAAGAAGCAAAGGGCAAGACAAATGACATTCACATCTTTGCACCTCTTAATTAGTGTCATTCCATCCTTGTGCCTGGGGAGCAGCAGCAGTTAAGAATTGTCTATAGCCTGGCACTGTCATTTCAGGGCTACATCAGAAGGGAAAGCAGCAGGCAGTGAATGGTTTCTTAGAAAGTACAATCCTTCCATGGAATAGATTATTCACTGCTCCCCCAATTCTTTAGATCCACGTGCATATTGAGCTTATTAGCTGTGGTTTTCAACACTTTATTTCACACTTCATACCATCCACTGGAAGCCACAAGAAGCTATCTTTATCCTGCTTCCATCAAATGATACATTAGCAGACATCTAATCTGCAAATGAGCTAAGACATAGCTTCAGGAAGGATAAAAGCTGCTTATAACATGGGTGACTGGAAATATCATTTAGCTGCAGTCATCTGGTTTAAGTTCATTAGTAACATATGTCTGATTGTATACTTCATTGCCTTATAAAACACAAAGAAATCAGCAGCTATTCTTGAATGTACCCAACATATTTTCCCAGATACTTTGTTAAAATGGTTAAGAACACAGACTCATGGATCAAATTGCCTAGGTAAGGGTTCTAACTTGCAGACAAACGTTATGTAACCATGGATCACTTACCTCAATCCAGCAGGCTTCATTTTCTCAACAGCAATTATAGTACAGTTATGGTAACTACCACATGGAGTTGGCATGAATGCAGGTATCATACCTAGGGCAGTGTCAGTTACACAGCGCCTTCATGACCTTTAAAATACAAATATCATTAGATACATGTTACTGCTTAAACTTTTTGGTGGCTTTCCAGCAATGATAACTTGTCTAAGCACCTTAGTAGTGAAGGTGAGTGATGACATGAATATCATCAGCTTTCCTATCACTGAAACACAATGCACAATATCCACACAAGAAAGAGTGGTGTGATTTGGCTCATGGTTTGGGGAGATTAATCCATCATCAGCTGACTTCAAGACAGGAGCATCATGGCAGAAGGGTGTAACAGAGAAAAGCTGCTTAGCCTTGGTATCCAAGGAACAAAGCAGGGGAATACTACCAAAGAGGAGCAGGCTAAGGACCATCCACCTGACCTACCTAGGAGTGTGCTATCCTAATCTGCTAGGCATTTCTTAATACAATGAGGTTGACATATGAGGATTAACTTTCACAACATGAAAGAATAAAACAGTGCTAACTCATCATTAATGTGTATTTTATTTTCACTAGTATAGAATTTTAACTTGGAAGTAGATGCCCAAAAGAAAATTAATTTTGTAGATTGCATGAGTATGAACCAGTAACAATGTCAGGTAGATGGAAAGTAAGCAAAAATGATGGGTGCCTATACAGTTCACAGCCCCCTTTTTGCTTTCTTTTCCCTTCACTAGCTGGAAAAAGAACATGGGGCTTGACAATGGTAAAGCTAACAGATGAAAGGAACTCTGGGACACTGAATTGCTACACAAGGCAAGTTACCTGCTGATCAGGAACACCTTTTGTGAATAGCTACATGCACAAGAAATAAGTTTAAGTTATCAACTTTTTTGCTGTGCATATAGCTTTTATAAAATTAGAGTGGAGTTTAGTTGCTAAAGAAGTTTGACCTTTTCTAATTACTACAAAGGATCTGGTTCCTGTTGTCACTCAATTATACATTATTTCTAAACTTTCACTTTAAATTAATTAATACCAAAGTTATCTTTTAAAACACACCAGCATTTTACTACTAGTCTGTATATGGCTCATGTATTTTCTACTTCCTGAATTATAAGAGTAAGATCAGCACCATTTATGCATCAGATGTGCTGGCTATGAAAATGAATCTCATTGGCCTCCATGTACAGGGCTTCCATGTGTGGGGCCCCAAGTGTTGCATTATGAAACCCACAGCACTGAGAACTTGCATCCCACAGTCTGCCCCATAGTTGCAACAATACTGAAGGAGGAATGTACATTGCAGACATAGTATTTGGACAGCCATCTTTGACTCAAAGACTCTTCTATGGCCTTTTTGTAGCTTCCTTAGACTACATGGAAATCTGGGACTCTTCCAACTAAAGCGTTTTCCCTAATAAAATCCTTGCATATATAATTTTGTCTTTATGGCTGCTTGTTAGAGAAACAGATTTAAACACAAAGTATTTACGTAAATATTTTGTACAAACTTTGTAATTCTCACAGTCTTCTAAGCACTATTATTTTGTGAATCTCTAGACTGAGGCTTGGGGATACTGCATACTAGCTTTCCCGTCATCTCACAGCTTCACCTTCCTCCTTAACAAGCTTCCTTTCATCTCCATAACTCAACTGAGCTGTCAATACTTCTTTCATTTTTTTTTTTTTGGTCATACAAAGGGTTAAACTATTTTTCCTCTAGGAAAATTCTTTTTTGCTCTTTCCTGTGAGATTCTTAGTGTAAGGGTATATGCATTTTGAAATTTGCATCACCAGTGTTAGTGCAGATTCCTGGAGTAAACTAAATAATTAGATTCAATTGAATCATGTCGAGTTTGGCTAAATTGATTCATAATGAGCTTGTGTAACTACATGTGAGAAAATATATTTTTGGTGGCTGAACTGAACTCGAGGAACAGAATTTTTAAATTTAAATTTCAACAAGGCATTGATATTTTAATAAATGTCAAATTACAAGGCAAGTTTCCAAATCAGCACTTGAAGAATTTATAAAAGAATTATGAGAACAAGTTCTGTAACTCTTGGACCTCTTAGCCAGATCAGGAGCACAGTAGAGAAAGATTCGCAATGAGAATCCTTTACAAAGAATTGTTCCTCTACTGCAGGCATATTGTCTCCTGGGGGAAGGGTAAATGGTGCCACTATCTGGTGAAAGAATTTTCTGTGATACTATTTGGAAAAGTTAATATTCAGTGTTTTCAAGGCAGAGAGTTACTCCTCTGACATTTTTCCATCACCTCTGCTCACTAGGGAAATTCATTAACTGAGAACTAATTAACTAGCACTTTAGAGGTACCAGTGGGTGGGATTGTAATGGACTCTCACAATGGGGTGGCAGGGAGCATGCACGAATTCTCCTGTGATCAAGAGAGGGTTGACCTGAGGAAGAGAAGCAAGGCATAGAGGAATTTCTTTCCATTAGGGTTTCTTCCAGGATCAGAATTCCCAGTAGTGAAGATAGGGAGGTCAACAGGCCAATTCCTGACAAAACCTAAGCAAGGGATCCCATAAAACTCTCTGTGATAAAGATGTATTCACCGAAGTTAAGGCAAGTGTGAAAGAGTAGAAGCAAAGCAAAACCTCCAGTGAGTTAGTGAAATTGATATACAACAGTTCCAACATCTTACTTCAAGAGTACAAAGCCTGCTGATAAAGGTGGCAGTTGAAGAAAGAACAACCTTGTTCTCTTAACTGCCCCTATCGCTTTTCTTCATATCCCATTCCTCACCCCATGAATCCCACATAGCAGGTGGTGATGGAAAAAGAAAAGCTCCAGGCAACGAACACAGAAGAATTTACCACATTCACAGAGTTGCTAATTGAAGCAAGCCAAAGCTCAGAATATAAAGAGAATTTCTATTAAATTCTTTTCAGGGTTTTAAATTATATCTTTGATTCAACCCTTGAATTATAAAAACAAGCAAGTAAAGTGCATGCTTACCTGTCTCTTAGTTAAAGTTAACAGAAAAATCAGAGACCTGCCAGAGTTTTAGTTTGGAAGAGAAATTACCTCCTTTCTCTAAATAAATTTTTAAAAGTTGGTGCAAAATGAAAATAAATTTGTGCTTTGATTTATGAACTTAGATTTCACAAATTTTGTATAGTTCATATACCAATTTTATCGCTAGCAGAACTACTGAGATAATGATAGCCGTAGACAGTGGAGAGACAGGTTTGCCAGTGGGAATGCCTTCCCATATGACACAATGGCTATCATTAAGTGACAGCCATCACCATCACCTGCAGACTGGTTAGGAATGCAAACTTCTTGGGTACGACTTTAGGCCTACTAAATCAGAAATGCCTGGAGACTTACCTTTCTTTACAGTATGAGTTTAACAAGTCTACCAAGTAATAATGATCCAGCTAAAGTTTAAGAACCAGGAATGTAGAATATTCCAGAATATTGGAATAAGTCTGTATTAAAAACCTAAAACACTAAAACTTTAGCTTTAAAAGCAATTCAGGCAGCAAGCAGAACACTTATCTGATCTAGAAAATGCCTGAACCAATACACAGATAGAGATCAGGTGGACAGCTTCCTTTGACCAGAGTTTTATGCGATAATAAGCAGTAGGAAACAAGA
This sequence comes from Dasyprocta punctata, assembly GCA_004363535.1. Lineage (NCBI taxonomy): Eukaryota > Metazoa > Chordata > Mammalia > Rodentia > Dasyproctidae > Dasyprocta > Dasyprocta punctata. The sequence goes on from RJWM01010221.1 coordinate 43,833, forward strand.
CTAGTAAAATGCATTCATATAGGTCTATCGAGGACCTGACCTAGATCCCCAGTCTCCTAAACGAGTGTATGGTAAAGGTTTAAATAAATGAGATAAGTGGTATGATTTTAGGGCTCCAGGAGGATGAAAACCCTCTGCAGAGTTCGGGGACCCTGGTGGTTAAGACAGGAGATGTCTTTGGGTAGCCTGTATTTATTTAGGGAGTTAGAGTAGAAAACCCAGCAAACTGAACAGAACTTGGGGGTGGTTCAAGGACTTTTCTAAGTAACAAATTATGTTAATTTAGGGGAAGTATCTTAGAAGATCTCAGTGTTGCATTTCACTACAGGAGGGAAATGTCTGCAGCTAGTCTTTATTAAGTTAATTGGAGCCAGCTGTCCTCAGCTGTGACCTTATTTTGCCCTTTGAGGCATCTTATTGTTCTCAGGTTGGCCATGCACTGTCCATGCCCCAGCCCTGCACATGTGTTCAATTTCTAGTTTCAATGGCTCACAACATAGGTCACTTAAATATGACCATGACTATGCTGCATGAACAGTTGTTTTTCAAATTTAATTAACAACATACCAGAATTTATGGGACACAATGAAAGCATTCCTAAAAGGGAAATTTATAGCAGTTAATGCCCATATCAGGAAACCAGAGGAAGTGAAAATATACAACTTAATAGTGAACCTCAAATGTCTAGAAAAAATGTATTCTCTAGATCTGTGAGGTATGCTAATGGTGTCTTGATTAGGATTGCATTAAATCTGTATAAAAGTTTTGGGAGTATGGCCATTTTCACAATGTTGGTTCTTCCTATCCATGAGCAAGGGATATCATTCCATTTTCTGAATTCCTCTGTAATTTCCTTTTTCAGAGTACTATAATTTTCAATGTATAAATCTTTTAAATCCTTCATTAGACTGATTCCTAAGTATTTCACTTTTTAAGTTACTGTGAAGGGTATGGTTTCCCTAATTTCTCTCTCAGTGAGTTTTTCTTTGTGTTTAGGAATGCTATGGACTTTTGATTATTGACTTTATACCCAGCTGTGCTGCTGAATTTGCTTATTAGGTCTAGAAGTCAGAATATCTCACAGATCTAGAGAAAAATTCTTAAAATTCATATGGAACCATAAGAGACCTAGAATAACAATAGTAATCCTGGGAAACAAAGGCAAGGCAGGAGGCATCACAATCCTAGACTTGAAATTATACTACAAAGCGGCAATAGTAAAATCAGCATGACACTGGCAAGAAAACAGACCTGAGGTTCAATGGGCTAGTATATGATCTGTTTTAGAGAATGACCCATGTGCCGTGGAGAACAATGTGTATTCTGATGTTGTTGGGTGGAACACTCAGTGCATATTTATTAGGTCCATTTATTCACACGTTTGATTCAGTTCTGTTATTTCTTTGCTGATTTTGTTTGGTTGATCTATCTCTTTGTGACAACAGGGTGTTAAGGTCCCCAGTTATAACTGTATTATTGTTTATTTTGGTTTTTCATGTCTATTAAGATTTGTCTATGATAGGCTTTCCTTCTTAGGTGATGTTTCTTTTCTCTGGCAGCTTTTAATATTCTGTTCTTATGCTGAATTTCTGATATCCTAATTACTGTATGTCTGGGTGAAGATTTATTTTGGTTATGGTTAACTGGGGTTCTGTATGCCTTACTTATCTGAATATCAGATTTTCTTCCCATGTTTAGAAAATTTTCTGCTATTATTTCTGCAAACAGTCTTTGTAGGTCATTTGTGTTGATCCCCTGCTTTTTCGTTTACACCTATCAATCTTATATTGTTTCTCTTGGCATCATCTTGTAACTGTTGAATTGTTGTTTCCTGGTTCCTTGTTATTTTTAAGAGATCTTTTCTTTAGTGATCCTAAGCTTTCATGCTGTCTTCAATGTCTGAGACTCTAGCTTCAGCTTCATTCAAGCAGTTTTGCCAACTTTCAATGGAATTTTTAATTTCCTGAGTATCCCTTTGTATCCATTTCATGCATTCTAATTATGTCTTATATTGTTCATTCAAAGTTTCCATAGTTTTCTTGTGTTCTTCTATTTTTTATCTTGATCTTCTTTAGATACACACAGCATTTCTTTCATAATGTTTGTCATTTCATTTTTTGCCTGAGAGATTATTTCTGATCCGATTTCTTCTATAGCTTCATGGAGTTGTTTCTTTACTTAATTTGCTATCATTTCAGAAAGTTCAGTTTTGTGACTCCCAGTGTCTTCCATTTTAGTGTCTCTTGGGTTTTTTCTTGGTGGGCTGCAGGACTGAAACTGCATCTGGAGGGCAGGACTAGCCAGTGTGTGTCCCTGGTGTATGGTGCCGTGGTCTTGCTCCTGGCTGGGCAGAATTTGCAACCTCTTGGACCTGCCAAGTGGCTGCACCCATGAACTATGGAGCTGTGGCCTTGTGCTCTGATGGGCAGAGTTCAAATTCTCCAAGATGCTCCCACTATTAAATTCTTGTCATCTTGTTTTGAAATCCTATATCGCCATTGTTTTGTTGTTGTTGTTTCCATTTTACTGTTGTTGTTTTTTGATGGTTTGTTCGCTTCTTGATTTTTCTGGTTTTTTCTCTTTAAAATAAAAATAATTTTTAAAAAAAAAGTCTAGAAAGAGAAGAGCAGGCTAAACCAAAAGCTTGTACTAGGGAAGAAATTTTTAAAAATAGAGCACAAATCAACACATCAGAAACTAAAAAACAATACAATCAATCAGTGAATCAAAAATGTGCTTCTTTGAAAGATTCAATAAAATTAACAAACCCTTATTCAACCTTATCAAAAAAAGGAAAGAAAAGACTCAAATCCTTGCAATTAGGAATGAAAAGAGTGAAATCAAAATGGACACTGCAGAAACCTGGAAGATCATCCATACCTACTTTGAAAACTTTGTATTCTAATATGATGGAAAATGCAGAAAAAATGAACAGATTCTTAGATACACATGAATTACCAAGTTGAATTAAGAAGATATAAATATCATAAATAATCCAATATCAATCAATGAAATAAAAAATATAATTAAAAACCTACCAACAAAGAAAGCCCAGACCCTGATGAATTTGCTGCTGAATTCTACAAGAAATTTACAGAAGACCTAACACCACTACTTCTCAAACTCTTTAATTAAATTGAAAGGGAAGCAATACTCCCAAATTCATTTTTTGATGCAAGTATTACCCTGATACCAAACTCAGAGAAGGACTTAACCAAGAAACAGAATTACAGGCCACACTCCCTAATGAACATAGATGCAAAAATCCTCAATAAGATACTTGCAAAAAGAATGAAGAAAATCGTCAAGAAGATTATACACCATGACCAAGTGAAATTCATCCCAGAAATACAGGGATGGTTAAACATACATAAATCAATAAATGTAATACACCATATTAACAGAGGCATGGACAAAAATCATATGTTCATCTCAATAGATGCAGAAAAAGTTTTTGACAAAGTCCAGTACCCAGTCATGATTAAAAAAAAAACCTATAGCAAATTGGACTAGATGGTCTTTATCTCATTCTGATAAAAGCCATCTATGACAAACTGATAGCCAACATCATACTAAATGGACAAAAACTGAAAATTGTCTCTCTAAAATCAGGAGCAAGACAAGGATGTCCATTGTCTCCACTCTTATTCAACATAGCCCTAGAAACTTTGTCCAGAGCAATTACACAAGAATAAGAAATAAAAGGAATAACAATAGGAAAGGAAGAAGTTAAATTATCATTATTTGAAGATGACATGATGCTCTACATAGAAGACCTCAAGAACTCCACCAGAAGACTACTAGAGTTAATAAACAAATTCAGTAGTGTAGCTGGATACAAAGTCAGCACTCAAAACTTAATAGTTGTCCTGTACATGAATAACAAACTCACTGAGAGAGAAATTAGCAAAACAACACCTTTCACAATAGCACCCAAAAAAAGATATACCTAGGAATCAATGTAATGAAGAATGTAAAAGTTCTCTACACTGAAAACTACAATACTCTGAAAAAGAAGATTGAAGAGAATATCAGATAATGTAAAGATATGCCTTGCACTTGGAAAGGAAGAATCAATATATGAAAATGACCATACTTCCAAAACTGTTATACAGTTTTAATGCAATTCCAATAAAATTTCAACAGCATATCTTATAGAATTAGATGAAACAGTTCTAAAGTTCCTTTCGAATCAGAAGAGACCTAGAATAGCAAAAGAAATTCTGGGCAACAAAGGTAATGCCTTTGTTGACTTGAAATTACACTATAAAGCTACTGTTTTAAAAACAGTGTAATCCTGGCCAAAAAAAAAAAAAAAAACGGAGTTTAAAATCAATGGAACAGATTAGAAGATGCAGAAACAACCCCAGACACACTTAGTCACCTTATCTTTAACAAAAGTGCCAAACACATTCACTGGAAGGAAGCGTGTTTAAAAAATGGTGCTGGAAAAACTGGCTCTTCACATGCCAAAGATTAAAATTGGACCTCTATCTTTCACCATGCACTCACCTAAATTTGAAATGGATCAAAGATCTAAATATTAAAACAGAAATCTTCTGGAAGATAGAATAGATAAAACTCTAGAAGACACTGGTGTAGGCAAAGACTCTATGAATAAAACCCTGATCACAGAGTAACTATCACAAAGAATCAACATTAGAATCTCTCTCTTGTTTTTTTTTTTTTTCTTTTGTGGCACCAGAGATCAAACTCACAATCTCACACCTGCCAGGAAGGTGATTAAGCCACTGAGCCAAACTCCTTGCCCTGGTTTTTTGAGACAGGGTCACACTATGTAGCTCAGGCCGGCCTTGCACTCACATTGTAGCCCAAACTGGCCTCGAACTCACAACACTCCTCCTACCTCAGCCTCATGAGTGCTGGGATTAAAGGCGTGCACCACCATGCCCAGCTCTCTAGAATCTCATCTTATTAAAAAGCTTTTGCACAACAAATGAAACCACCAACAAAGTAAAGAAATGTGTGAAACAATGTAGGAAAAAATGTTTTCCAACTGTTTTCAGACAAAGGATTACTATGTAGAACATATAAAGAACTCAAAACATCAGACCTCCCAAATTTAAAGACCCAACCCAAAAATGGGCAACTGAGAAGAATACACACTTCTCAGATGAAGAAATACAAATGGCAAATAAATATAAGAAAAAATGTTTGACATCATTGATATTACCCTTCTGGGTATCTTTCCATAGGAATTAAAACATTGCACCACAGTGATATATGTGCACCCATGTTTATAGCAGCACACTTCATAATAGCAAAAGCTTGGAAACAACCCAAATGTCCATCAACTGAGGAATGGATAAAAACGATGTGGTATTTTTATACAATGAAGTACTACTCAGATATAAAGAAGAATAAACTGGAGACTTTTATACATAAGTAGATGTATAACAACTTGAGACCATACGCATAAGTGAAATAAACCAGATGCACATGTGTAAACAGTGTATTGCCTCGCTAGTGTGAGAAGCTGAAAAAGTAAATAAGATCCAAAATGTGCCATAGATACTGTAAAATGGGAAAAAACTTCAAAAGGAAAGGGAAGCTGGGATGGGCGAATGGAGAAAAGAAGGAAAGAAAAAGAAAAAACATATATATATATATATATATATATATATATGTTTTATATATAACATATATATATATAACATATAACATATATATAGTAGCTAAAATAGTTATACTACTAATTTTTCTTAATTCATTGAAAAGAAATGTTTGTGCTAATATTGTCTGGACAATTAAATGCCAGTATCTTATACTCTGAGTAACTAATTTAAACATAAGAATATACAATGTATTAACCATTGTTCCCCTCCTGCTATCTTGTTTTGAAATGTTTTTTCTCTTTAAAATAAAATTAAGTAAATAAAATAAAATAAAATTTGGTTAAATTCTTCACTAGACAATTCAGAGTACAATCCTCAGATTACTTATTGTTGTGATATTTACTAAATGAACTGAAAATGTATGAATTGTTTTAACAAGTATGAGTAGCAGAATTGTTTCTCTCTCTCACATGTACACCACACACACACACACACACACACACACACACACATACACAAGCACATCTATTTATCAAAAACTTCACTGGTGTACAAATAAGAGCAAAACTGTAGCTACAGAACCATCAATGAGCAAAAAGCCAAGAGACTTGAGATTTTTGAATAGTATGTCTGCCCAGTATCATTCATCTTTTCAACCTACACTTGTTGGATATCTAGCTATTTAACTGGCATCATAACATTACTAACTAGCATGCAATATCCATTCTTATATATTAGTCTCACCATGCTTACAGGGAGTTTTTCACTTAATTTTTATGATATTTTATTGTGGGAATGCTATTAATATTTTCATTTGAAAGGAAATTGACATTAACTAACACCCAAATCACCTAGCTGGGAAGTTGTAGAGCCATATTTTCAATTCAGATAGGATATCATCTGTTCTCTTATGCACTATGCAATATTACTCCATATTTCTGAGAGTATTAAAGGCATTATTATGAATTATTTTTTAGTTTTAAAATTTTATTGAAATTCAGGTTTAGAATTTAGCAATTTGATAAAATAGTATTTGGAATATTTTCTAGTCAATATCTTCACTTGCTTTACATGATTTCTGAGTATAAGTTTTAAGAAGTGATGCTCTCTAATTTTCCATGACTTGTCAATTATAAACTCATTAAATACTCATTGGATATTTCTCCAAATGCTCTCATCTCAATGTTAAAAGTTTAAAAACTCAGTCAAATATTGAAAATTCAAGATGTGAATACTGTGGCAGCCATAATACAGACAAAATTGCATAATCTTAACTGTTTAAAACTCTTGTTAACATTTATTGTAGTAATGTAATATAAAATTTTAACATAACCATATGAACTTCTTAATTTGCTGTCTAAAATCTATCAAGCCCTGGGTCTAATACTTACTATTTGTGTAAAGTAGGTGGAAAAGTTTTCTGTTCTGGTTTATAGGGCTATTTTGAAGATTATATAAGGTATATGCTGCACCTGAAATGTCAGAAATCCATAAAATTCTTAAAACACTTAGAAGTACTACAAGCACTCCACCATCACCACTAGTCAGTTCTAACTAGAACAAGGCAAACTATGAAGTCTTAGTGTTGAAGACAGTTTTCCTACATCTGTCCACCTTGGAAACTACTCAGTTGAACAATCCTTGTGGAAAATGTGGCATTGTATAGCTAACATTGATAAAGAGTCTAGTAACATGTCCCATTACATGTAGGTAGATTCCAAAGTCAAGAGCTAAAGGCCACTAGTAACTAACTCAGACACTCAACCAAGACTTGTAATGGGAATTTGTTTACTTTACCTTATTAAATCTCTACTAAAGTGAGGTTGATATCATCCTGGCTACATTCTAAATGAAAAAATTAAACCATGGAAAGGTTAATTGCTTGCCCTTGTCGCATACTGGCAGACCTCAGATTCAAACCTAATTTATTCTGAGTGCAAAAGTCCATACTATTATTGGCATACTATGCTGATTCCCTGGTATAACTGCACATGGATTAAATACCATTTCAGAAATACACAGCCTTCTACTTTTTACCACAAATACAAAGAATTACTAACTATAAATATGAATATCACCTTAAGTTTCCTCTATAGGCTGCACTATAGTGAAAAATAAATTCCCTTTTATGGGGCAACAGATTGTTCATGCATATGGGACTCCATTAGTGTTTCTCATTTATAATAATCACTTACATGTCTGGCTTTTTCTGAGTGACACCTTAAAATTACTGCTATTATTAGCTGCTAAAATAAAGTATTCATAGAAATAAATACAAATTAAACGCTGACATCAGATCCTTGATAATTTTCCCTTTCTTTTTTTTAAAATAGAGATTAACATGCACTTTAGAAGTCATAAACAAATGAGAGTTGTATTGGTTTGATCCTGTGCCCCCCCAAAGCCTCATGCAATTTGGATGGTGCTACATTTGGCGTTTGTGATTGGTTGTTTGTCTAGTGCTGGGATTGGTGGTATGAGTGCTGCACCTGCCCAGGGGTGGAGCCAACTTACAGTGTAAGGATGGGAGGAATGCAGGTCTTTCTGGCTTCCACCTCTCCTGCCGGTTCACCTTGCTGTTTTGTGGCCACCATGAATGGCTGCCCCACCATGCCACACTGCCTTGGAGCCAACTAAGTATGGACTGAAACCCCAGAGAACTGTAAGAAATAAACCTTTCCTTCCCTAATTTTGGGCATCAGGTATTTTGTCTCAGCAATGAGTGAAAAGTAACTAAGACAAGAGTATCAACTTGAAACTTTCTGCTGAGTATAATATTTTAGTGATGTTTTATACTAACAGAGAGAACACCACTCAGTAAGTTATTTAATGCCTTCCCCGTACTACCTAAGCCATCTCATATGCCACCGAGGAGCATGTCATGTGACTCTGGTGGTAGTTCTACCATACTTTAGCAAATAATGAACCAGAAAATATTCAGGGTCCTTTCTGGTCCTTCAGTTTTATTGAAAAATTTCCTACTTATACCTTTGTCAATCCAGCCATTTAGGCAGCACTCAACAATGTGTGGGTGTGTTATAAATATTGGTAATGGATAAATAGTATAAACTTCACCTCCATTTGAAGGTGTGCTAGTGAGCCTAGAACAAGGAAGCAAATTGTCTAATTCACTTGTAACATTAACAGTTCTCCGAATCTGAATATGTCTCTAGTAGCTAGGGACAAACACTATAGAGGGAAAAAAGATCTGCCTGTCAAAACAGAACACAGTTCACATCAATTCAAAACAGTGGGAGGAAATCGTCCCGGTTATTCTCTACCTATAAGGTACACTATCAATTCACATCTGGAGCTTATCTTCAATTGCCTTTCAAATGTTACTTTCAGCCTCCTTGAAATATTTTATTTATATAAAAGAGATAAGACAGAATATTCCACAGAAGAAAAAAAGAAGTTATGAAGAAAGAGAATGAACATATCTGCTTGTACCCTGCTAGCTTTCCCAAACTATAAGCATTAAAGCAATGAACAATGGATAGGGAAAAATAATAACTGATGACCGATCATATATCACTTGGATATAGCCCTTAGGAACTATTCTCTGTTGATTGGCCTCACTACAGGGAGGCAAAAGCTTGAAGCTATACAAATACTGGTGGTTTTCAAATAAAAATATCTCTTCTATTTTCAATTACCCTCTTGGGAAATTTCATTTCAAAAATTCATTAGGTATAATTATCAACTCCATAAATTTTACTGTCCTTTTCACACACTGGAGAGCAAGCATAAATGATTTAGTAATGACAAGATGTCACACTTAGTTTTAAATTACATCATAATAGATACCATGCTGTCTTGGTTACTTTTCCCTCATTGCTGAGACAAAACACCTGACACCCAAAATTAGGGAAGGAAAGGTTTATTTAGCTTACAGTTTTTGGAGGTTTCAGTCCATAATCATCTGGTTCCAAGGCAGAGTGGCATGGCACTGAGGCAACTCTTCAAAGCAGCAGCCAGAGCAAAGAAGCAGCCAAAGTGAAAGGGGTAAGAGCAAGCCTCTTCCCCTCCCTTATATTGTACACAGGACACCCGTCCCAGGATGGGTGTAGCATTCACAAATCCCCTTGCCTTCCTTTGCACAGGATGAGGATATTTACAAAGTAAGAACCCTGGTTCCCTGCTGAGTCTCTCAGTTAATCTTCTGACCTTCTCAAATTGACACAATGAACAGGTAACTGCTTGTGCTCTACACCCCAGGATGTAGAGCTGCTGAGTTACTTAATTAAGTTTCTAGACTTCTCAAGTTGACACAGTGTGTAAACCATAACACATGCTAAGGAATGAGAAGATGCTAACAGGAAGGTCAAGCAGAAAATTCTTGAAAGGCAGTCCCCATATCTAGTGGAACTGTGGAACTGACTTATAAAATGAAGATGTGTTGCATCAGTTAGATCCTGATGTGTAACAAATCACCCCAAACTTCAGTGGGTTAAAAGAACAATTTTTAAATTATTTCCCTTGAGTATTTAAATTGGTTGAGATGACTGATCTAAACTGGATTTATGTGGGAGTAACTTTCCACCCTGTGTCTTTATTTCCTCTTGGGACCAACAAGCTAGCCTGAGCACATCCTTCTAAAGGCCATGCAAAAGATTCAGAAATGCAGACCTAGTTGCACAAATGGTTTTTTAAAGCCTCTACTTAAATCAGTTCTGTCAACATACACTGCAAAGCAAGTTACATTGCTGAACCCAGATTCAAAGAACAAGGAAACAAGCTTCCCTTCTTAATGGCGAGAATGGCCTTCACGTTCTTTTTCTTTCTTTCTTTTTTTTTTTTTTTTTTTTTTTGGTACTGGGAATAGAACTCAGGACCTTGTGCTTGCCAGACAGAAGCTGTGCTACTGGGCTACATCACCAACCCTTACTGGTGAAAGTGACAAAGCTACATGAAAAAGAACCTGATAGACATCAGATAGCTCTGGTCCTCAACAGAGAAAGTCTGGGGTCATGATATCAATCTGTCTTAGGATGCCATTACTAAACCAACTCATCCTAAATTATCCACCTCACAAAGTACCTGTAGAAAACGTATTTGCAGTCAAAGAGTGTTCCAGTTGAAGCTTCTTAGTTAGAAAGCCAGAAAATAAATCATATATATAAAAATGACCTCAGCTCTCAGAAGCTAGGATCTAACCCCAAAACATTTGTAAGAATAGCTACCTTCAGCAAATGTGAGTTTTCTATAGAATATAACAGATCAAAAGAATTAATACTAGTAAAGCACCTCACATATGCCAACACTCTCCCTATTATCTCACTTTAAATCTTCATGGGTGTTATGGATTAAAAACTGGTGGTCAACTTAGCACCAGCTGAATTATATCAGCATGGGGTTGAGTAAAGATGGTCCACCTGAAGAAATTTGCCAGCATAAATAGAGATGTGGAGTAGAAGAGGAGGGCATTGTGGGTTCTTTCAAGAGTTGCTGTTTCGAGCCAATGATTCTCCCAGAGATGCTTGTCATGCTGGCTTCCCCAATATGAACTCAGCCATTATCATTGGAGGAGCTTGGTACCTCATCAATGAGAGTGGCTGTGGTTCACCTCAGAGGTGGTCTGCTCCTCACATTGTGCATCACTTCCTGGCTCTGGAGGGGGAAGATGTGTGCTGGAGAAGCTTGTCACACTGGACTTCCTGACCTATGCTTGACCGTTCTCATTGTCAGAGGAGCAAGGGACCTCGTTGCCACAGAGGATGGCGGGGGTACACTTCAGGGAGCCCCGTTCCTTATTTTGAGCATGACTTCTTGGCTTCAGTGTAGAACCCTCAACCCACTGCACAGCTCCTCCACCTGGCTGGCATAGACTTTTTAGTTCTACCCCTGATCTTTGGCCTTCCCGCCACAGAACCGTAAAATAGACTGGTGTGAGTCATTATTGTGAGCTCTTAGATTTCCAGTTAGATTTGTGGGAGGGATTGTCATGCATTTTGGGTCTTTAGCTGGACTCTTGCAGGACACTGCTGTGGGATCTAGGCCCTTGTCTGAATATCCTGGGTCTTTAGTGTTGTGGACAGATTTTCCTGCACTTTCTTTGTTTAACTTTAGGTGACCATCATAAAACAGTATTACAAATTCTGTGTCCTGTATGCAGTTGTTCTCCCTGTAACCCCTGACTACAAAGAGGTTCTGTCAGGATGCATCATCCTTCATTTTACGAATAACTAAATGAGTCTAAGACTGGTTAAGTAATTTACCCAAGTATTCAGTCCTAGAAATTAGAGAGAGGAAAAGGTCTAAATCTATTTGTCCAAAAAGTCTCTTTGGCCTTTACTGTACTACACTGTCTTAATCTAACTGCTAGTTTATGTGTGTCTAAAAAGACTGTATTTAAATAGCCAGATATTAAACACTCATGCCTCCTATTTGCAAAGCTATAATTCCAACTAATGCTATTTTTGAGACAGAGTTCTTCCTCCAAAAGGAACACACTTTTGTTTAAGATATATATTTTGAGTATTACTTATATTTCATTGTTAAGGCACTTTTGACACACATCTCTAAATGTTTAAGTGGTATGTTAAGCTTTCAGAGGATAGTAATCCAAGTAAGTAGGAAATTTAATATTAAAAATTTAAGTTAACTTCATAGTATTCTATACATTCATTTAAATAATAGATATTATATATGCTGTAGATATATTTAGTGTATGTCATACATTATATGTTATAATTGTGTTACCTATTATAGATTATAGATTATAATACAATATTTGTTACAGTGTCACTGAGGATTAAATAATAAAATATACTTAAAATTTTAACATGGTGCCTAGAACATAGTATTAAATAAATTATAGCTATGTATGAAAGGTACCTTGTTATCACATTAATAGCTCTTCCTCTAAGTACTATTTCAGAGGCTAAAACGAAAATGCTCAGAAGCATACCAAAATACTTCAAGAAACCATCCCCTTGACTCATTCAAATGATCTTACTCTCATTTTGGTACTGGATAAGACCAAAAGAACATCTAGAAAAACCATCCAGAGGTTTGGGTCATGCACATGGACTGAAAAACATGAAGTAGAACATGACACCTCACATTGTAAGGGCACAATTTTATGATTAATAAAGTCACAGTTAAAAATAACAAACTTATACACATGTTATAGCAAGTTAAAATCAAATAGTATCTTCTGCCTATGCTCTTGCTGCCTGTCTCATAAACACGCTGCTGAATTCAGTCATCCTTGACTTTCTGGGTCCAGCTGCTCTTCTTCTGATAATGCACTGCCCAATTTGACTATTCTTAGCTTATGTTTCCCTTAATTAAGAAAATATATTGCTTGTAACTGGCTTCAAGGACTTTGGTTGTCATGAGATAACCCAGTCAAAGATACTTTTTAACTCTGCTTGCTCTGTTTGAACCCCTTCCCCTTATACCCAGGATGCTCTTATGTTATGATAAAAAAATTCCATTTAAGCAAACGTATTGAGAATTAGTTTTCCAGACAATATGTGACTTCATTCAAACCATGTAACCAATCATTTAATGCCTTGTACTTCCTGCTTGTAAAATATCTTCAAACTGGACTCAAAACTGGCTCTTTGGTAGTATTTGAACTTGGTCCCACTAGCTCACTAGCATAATTAATAGTTGCCTTCTAGATTCCTCAGTGCAAAGAATCTTCCATTCAGTTTGATATTGGTTTTTATATAACAACATGGGATTCACAGATATCCCCAGGAGGCCTAACTCAGTGTGAACTACGCAGATCCTAGTCTAAATTTTCAATTCTAGCACCTATAGAAGGATAACACTTTCCACACAATTTCAACATCAAGTTTCTTCTTGGCTGTCTGTTTATCCTGTGTGATTATGTGAATATGCACTCTTTTTCTTTTCCTAACGACCTCATTCAACTGAGGGCAATATAGCCAGTCTTTTGTGGCATCAACTGTCAGCAGGAATTTCCTGAGTATTTGAGACTTTACTAAGAATTTTATAATCACAATAAAAATGTTTCAGTTGTCTATGGTTATAAAGGAAGAAAGTGAAAGATAGATAGATAGATAGAGAGAGCGAGTGAGAGAGAGAGAGAGAAAACACAAAGAAAAGGCCTGCCTGAAGTAAGTTTTCCCCAAATTTAGTGACATAAAACAGCAATCACATAGTACAGAACCTCCTAGTTCTGGTGCTGGACTCAGCTGCATGGCTCTTATTCAGTCTCTGTCATGCAGTTATGGATGCTGGGCTGGAGTCACCTGTTGTCTTCATTTACTTGCCTGGGCTGGTACTTGGGGTGAGTAGGCTCAAATAGTTGCACTAAAATAATTGGAAATATTTGGAGCTCCTCAGGGCATCTCTCATTCCCTTCATGGTCTTCCCAGCCCTTTCTTAACCATTTGTGTATAAAGGTCATTAAACATCTTGCAGGTTAGCCCAGGGCTACAATGCAATTGTCTTGAGAGAGCTGACCAAGAGCTGTTTGCCTTTTCTGACCTAGCCTTGAAAGGCACACTTCCTAGAAACACAGTGTCTCACCCAGTGTTAAGGAGAAGGATAGACTATCCCCTCCTGATGGGGAAGTGACAGGGTTCTAAAAGAGCATGTGGGACAGTAAACATTTTTGGAAAAGGAATTTTGCTATTAATATCATGGAATACTTCATTGTCTTGTCGCCTACTGTTATGCCTCAGTTCCTGTCTCAGCTCTTTGCTGCCTTGTTTCTTTATTCCCTTGGAGTTTCAAATTGTTCTACTTCCAATACAGGGAAATTTAATTCTATTTCCTAAGAATTTTAACTTTCACTTTCCTTGTAAATCTAGTTGATACTTTGCACCAATTTAGAAGTAAATATCAAGTAGGCAATACTGTGTGAGACAAAATGAAAAGATTAGTAGATTCAGAAAAATGACCATGCACTTTAATAAAGTATTTTCCTCCTTACTAAAGAGGAAAAAAGGAAGGAGTTTCCTTTTTATTCCAAGAAAAAGGACAGTTAACTGATAATGCAAGGGAAAAAAATATGTGAACAACAGTATCAGGCTTGTATGCGCCCCAAATCATGTAATGTACAGCTGGAGAAATTCTGTTGCTTTGGCATGGAATACGCGATTAGTCAACAAGCTATGAACATCAGATACAGACAATCCCTCAGAAAGAGAAACAAATTTCTATGGCTGCTATAGCAATATCAAAACTTTCATAGAAAAGTGCTCCACTTCACACTTCTACCTTGTCTCCTATATCCTGCAAATGAAAAACAAGTGATCATAAACATTTCTCTGGAATTGTTCATTGCATAAAAATGCCAATCCTGACAGTCTCCTCTGAATGATGTTCTGAAAAAAGTAGTGCTCCTTGAGAAAAGATTTGGGATGTAGCTGTACTAGTCAGTATTATGTTGAACAACATGTAATTACAAGTGTAATTGATAATGACTTATTTTGCTTATGTAATAAAAATATTCAAAGATTGTCAAAGCAAAATCTTTACAATTATTTCACAATTACATTAAAGATTAGGTTTCTTTATTTTGACATTAGTCTTGGCTTTCATCCATGTGTTTGTAACATGGCTGCCAATGCTTTCATTATGACATTTTCATTCCAGGTAAGATGAAGGAGGAAGCCAGGATACAAAATCAACATTAAAATATCAATCAACATTCTATGCTCCAATAATAAACTAGCTGAGAAAGAAATCAGGAAAAAAATCGGTTCACAATAACTTCAAAAAAGGGATTGTATTGGGTGATATGCTGTGTACCCCCAAGTCCTCATGTACTTTTGATGGGGCTGAGTCTGATGCTTGTGATCAGTTTGTTGTCTAGCACCAGGATTGATGACGTGACTGCTACACCTGCCCAAGGCTGGAGCCAACATTCAGTGTAAGGGAAGGCGGGTTTTCCACTTCAGCCTTTCTCTCTCTTGCCAGCACGCCTTGCAGCTTGCAGCCACCATGAACTGTAGCTCCTCCACACCATGCTGACTTGGAGCCAACTAATGGACTGAAACTCCCAAGAAACTGTAAGAATAAACCTTTCCTTCCCTAATTTTGGGCATCAGGTATTTTGTCTCGGCAACAAGTGAAAAGTAACTAAGACAGGGATCAACCTGGCTAAGGAAATTAAAGACCTCTACAATGAAAATTACAGAATACTGAAGAGATATATTGAAGAAAGTACTAGAAAATGGAAAGACCTCTCATATTGTAGATCAGCAGAATTAATATTATTAAAATGTCCCTATTACCAAAAGTGAGTTATAGATTCAAAATTATCCCTGTGAAAACACCGATAACATTTTTCACAGAACTAGAAAAAAATTCTAAAATTCATTTGAAAATACAAAAGACCTAAAATAGCCAAACCAAACCTAAGCAACACACCAAGGCTGGAAGTACCACAATGCCCAAATTCAAATGATACTACAAAGTGATAGTAACCAAAACAGCACAAAAGTAAATACATAGACCAACAGAATAGATTAGAAGACATAGAAAAAAAAAAGAAAAAAGACATGCAACTATAGCCATCTGATTTTGTACAAAAGGGCCAAAAATATACAAAGAAACCTCTGGAACAAATAGTGCTGGAAAAACTGAATATCCTCTTGTAGCAAATTGAAGCTAGATCCTAATTTCTCATGCTGTACAAAAATCAGTGCAAAATGGATAAATAGTTATGTATAAGACCTAAAACTTTGAAACTGCTGGGAGATAACATAAGGAAAACACTTGAATCCATAGGCACAGGCAAAGACTTCCTGAATGTTTCCTTTCAAAAGCACAGGAAATAAAGCAAGATTCAAAAATGGTACTATATCAAATTAAAATGTTTCTGCACAGAAAGAAAAACAACTAAGAGTAAAGAGGCAGCCTACAGAAAAAGAGAAGATCTTTGCTGGCTACCCTTCTGGTAGAGAATCAATATCTAGAATATATTAAATAACTCAAAAACATGAAAAATTAAATAGCTCAACAATAAACATTTAAGTGAATTGAACAAACATTTCTCAAAAGAAGCACAAATGGTCAATAAGTATATAAAAATTGTCCATTGTCAGTCATTAGAAAAATGTAAATCTACATGAAGATCCCATCTCACCCTAATCAGAATGGCTTTCATCTAAAGCATAAAAAATAGTAAATTCTGATGAGGATATATGGCAAAAGGATCCCTTCTACACTGCTAGCAGAATTGTAAGTACATTCCCTATGCAAATAAGTATGGATATTCCACAAACAAACTAAAAATAGAGTAACTGTTTGATCCAGTTATACATTCCTTGGTATATACTCAAAGGAATTAAAGTTAATATTACAATAGAGACACTTGTAAACTCATGCTTATTGAAGCACAATTTAAAATGACCTGGATAAAGGCAGACTAGGTACCCATAAATAGGAATGAATAAAGAAAATCTGCTACATTAAAAAAAAAAAAAGAAAATATGGTACATGTACACCACGGAGTATGTTTTGGCCAAAAAGAAGAATAATTACGTCATTTGTAGGAATCTAAAAAAAAAAAACAGGAAAGTAGAAGGGAGACAAATATTAGCCAAAGTGGAGAGTGTAAAAGAAGATAATGAGTGGTGAATATCAAAATATATTGAAAACAATTATCTTTTAAAATTAATAGACACTAATAAAAATATATCTACAAAAAGAAAAAAGAGGAAGCACCAAAATCCTTTTTCCTTTGAGGGTTTTTTCTTTGTATGATAAAAGGCAAGCTCTCCTTAGTAACCACTGCCTAGATATTATTGAACCAGACCGCTTCCACATGGCCACAACAAATCAAAGCATTATTTTGTCTATTTAGCCATATTTACTAGAGTCAGATAAAGCCATGGGGGCTATGAGTGATGTTTACATGCAAAAGTGTGTCTGCTTCAGTAGTGAATCAGGTTCAAGTAGTGTATATAAAGTTTCACTTTGTATCTGTACGTGCTCTACACTATGAAAGCAGTCCCTAACAGCAGCCTATACTTCGGGGCGGGGCGGGGGGATCATGCTCCACCTCCTCCAGTCTGCAACATGCACAGAAAATATATGTAATTCTTCTTCATGAGAGGGTCCTTCATTCTTCCCTCTTTGCTAGTTTTTTATCATTTATGTCAGTACAGACTCATGCATATTCATTTTATGCTTTTTAAAGATCCAGTACTAGATTTTTTTTTCTCAGATTGTTTCAGCTTGGGCAAGGGGACATGGCACCAAGATAAGGGTGGTTGGATTCTGTCTAGTCTTCTGATCTAACTAAATACCTAGTGACACAAAAGCCTTTAATCTTAAGGCTTAGAATGGTAAATATAAAGGAATAAAAAGAATAATGAAATATAAGGTCTCTGCTGTCCTATTATTGTTTACATTCTGAATTACTTTAAGGCAGCGAGGTGAGGCAGACACTCTTGGTCGTATGACTCTCAAACATTTACTGTCTATCTTCCTATTGGCAGAGACAAACTCACACCTTAAATCTGGTGAGATTTTCTAAGTCTCTTCTAGTTACAGCAGGACCACGTGACTACAACTTGGTCCAGGAGCCCTAAGGCAATATATGCCCGTCAATAATCTGGTAAAGAGTTCCTACCAGATTGAAATGCTTGTGCAAAGAGAAGACTTCTGGTTTATTCTCAAACTGTTCCCTTCATCCAACTACTCCCGTTTTAATGAGCTACAGCAGCCATTTTATACACTTATGGCAGCAAAACCAATAATACGGCCGGACCAGTGCCATACTTAAAATGACGGAATGGAAGGACAGTGAAAAATTTTACTCACTGATAAGATCAAGCATGGAAACAACTTTTCTAGACTATATATTATAGGAAATAATAATAAACTTATTAGTTTGTGCATTTTTGTCTGATACTATTACTTTCAGTCTAAAACTTCATATGAATACAATGGCCTAACAGAAATAATCATAGTTAATAAACTAGTCTATCTCATACTGTGTGTATGTGTTTATGAGTAACCAGAAAATCTTATTAAAATGCAGATTTCTGATGTTTCAAGTTTGCAGTGGGTCCAAAACTTTTCATTTCTAATACACACGTGAGGTTGGCACTTGTGGGCATGTGACTTTTATCTAATCTTTTAGCACATTTCTAACCCTTATTTGGCCATTGTATGGCACTGGTCCAGCCGTATTATTTCTCTAGGTCTCAATATTCTCATACAAGCTTATATCTTAAGATTCTTAGTATTGTTAGAAGAAAATACATTCAGTTTCTCTACAAATAAAGGTACCTATGAAAAATGGACAAAAAAATATAGCTTCTATGACTTGCTTTAAATCTCCTGCCAACCGATCATTAATCATATTATGATAAAAATTACATCTAGGACCAAGGCACACAGTCTAATCCTTGTTTCCATGACTATTCAATTGCCCCACCAACATAGAAATATCATGGGAACAGAATGCTAAACTTAGCTACATCAGCAGCTGCTTCTTGGAAACTCATTATGCAATACATGTGCTAATCAGAAATTCAATTAATAAAGATTTAGAGCAATCCACACTTTTTCTCATTTCTTCCTTTCAAAGAGAATGAAGAATGGATGCGATTATTTTAATAACAAAAACCCATCTGCCTACAACAATAATTGTAGACTAGTATCCTCAGCCTCATATGACAGGTAAACCACAAATATCCTGGCCAACACTGCACACTGATGGCTGTTACATCTAAGTGTTCCTTCACCTCTGGCATCACTGCTTTTATTTATGCAGCTAATGAGAAACAACCTGCCCACCCTTGGTGTTCTTCAACCAGCACCTTGGACTTTCCATTTCCTGAAACATCACAGGTGTCAGGGAGGAATGGAGCACAACAGTTTTGTTCTATCGTGAGTAAGGAGATGAAACAGTTCCTTTATTTTTTACTTTACTTTGTTTCTTTATAAACTATTTTATTTCTTAGAACAATTTTTGATTTATGGAAACTGAGTAGTAGACTTCCCAGATACCTCACATGTAATTTCCCAGATTAACATCTAACGTTAATATGTCACTTTTGTTACAAATAAAACAATAATGATACACTATGAATAACTGAAACCCACAATTTACTTATGTTGATTTAATTTTTCATTCAGTGTCTTTTTCTGTCTTGGATTCCACATTCCTTTCATTCCTTTCAGTAGGTGTCTCTTGTTAACGTCTCTTTCTCAGACATTGTTAATGACCGCCATAGTTGTGAGAACTGATGTGGTATTTTACAGGACGTTCTACTGTTAGAATTTGCCTGATGTTTTTGTCATGATAAGATTGAGGTTATTGAGAAGAAGACCACAGAGATAAAGGGCCAATTTCATTGCACACTGTCACTATGATTTAAGGCCATTAACGTTGACTTTGAGTCCTTGGCTAAGGTAGTATTTGTCAGATTTCTCCACTATGAAGTTACCCTTCTTATCTCCTTTCCATGCTATATATGCTAAAGAAAGTTACCCTGGGCAGTCTATACTAGGGGTGGGGTCTATATTCCATCTCCTACAATTTGCAATATGCACATAAAATTTTTATAATCTTCTACATGAAAGATCCCTCCATTCCAGCCCATTAGATAATTTTTTTCAATCATGTATACCAATATGGACTCATGGATATTTATATTATACTTTGTTAAAATAGACTACTGCATTTTTCTCTTAAATTGTTCCAGTTTGAGCTTTGGAAGTTATAATAGTTGGTTTCTATTTCCTTTTGACAAATTCCCATTACTGTGCTTCTTTTCAAAAATACTTTCTTACTT